>JBBPKY010000025.1:0-81393 GCA_038089495.1 Xerocomellus dryophilus
GTTGGAGGTGCACAGGATTGACAACAACAATAGATGCAAAGCAAAGGTGCGATCCACGTGACATCACGTGTCATCGAAAAAGTGGGACAATTTCGACCTTCGAGAGACCTTGCAAGCAAGGTAATTTGGCCCCAACAACCGGCGGCTACGCCACAAAACTCCCGGATTCGACATCATGATGGACACACATTGCAATACGTCGAGACTAACTGCGGGAAATCAGAAAACGACTTTGGCATCAAGCTTTTCTACGTCCCGACGACATTCCTCGTACAGTTCCCGATAATCGTCATCGCCCCCCTCCTCACCATCTTTCTTCTGTGTCTTGCGTTTCAGATTCGGACATATCATGACACAGCTTGTCGGTCGCTTTGTAGAGCTGGCGTGCCCAAGCTCTTCTTTGGATGTCACGAATACATAGGGTATCTGGGCCTCTTCAGAGAGTACCGGGAGATGGGATATGATGTCGATTGGATTGATGTCAGCAGCGAGAACAAGCAGTCTGAAAATGACATGGCGTGAGTGTTGCAAGATGGAATGAATTACTTGCCCTTGCTCCCCTTTGCGGATACCCTTCACGACCTCTTTTACACCACGTTTAACCTGCCTAGCTTTGGATGCTGATGACGACGTGCAATAGTCAAGATGCACGAGCATGTCATCGTCAGGTTAAGATCGCACCTTTCTTGATCGTCTTGTGCAACTTTTTCACCAGCTTTTTCTGCGCAAGAGGTTGCGCAATAGGAGCAAGGTCCTCAAGGGGGATGGCAATTTCCTCCTTGTCTTTCTTTGCTTTCTTCGCGGGCTGAAGCTGGGTAAGACATGAAGCACACATTTCGATGGTCAGGAAACGCACTGAGGAGGTTTCCTCCATTTCTACATCCCCAGCCGGTGGCGCACTCGCCACGTCCTCCGCCTTTTTCTTTTTCTCTTTTTTCTCGCTCTTGTCCTTGCTCATATTGCGAGCCTCGAGAAACAGGGAAACGTGACGTGACACACGTGACACAAGCTACGAATTTCTTCAATTTCCTGCAGGTACATTATCGCCCGCCCGAAGCATATTCAGCCACACCCAATTGATCCCCTGCAGCTCCGCGTCATACCACCAATTTAATGCGATAGTAACATCGCCCGACTGTCTGACAAAGTGCCACCAGCCAACAGGCAGGTACAGCGTGTCTCCCGCGGTCAGTGTAATGTGTATCGGATGAGCTTCGGGTGGCAATGCATCTGGAAAGTCAGGCTCTGAGACCGAAGACCATCGCACAGGAGAAGCTTCGTGTGATGGAAGAAGATACAGTTCTGAAGTCGCGTCAGCGCGGGTGTACACAGCATGCGGGTACGATCTCTCTACTTCCATGAGGGACGCGACGACGACGGTAGTGTGTTAGCACAAACCTTCCAAACACCATCCCTCGCTTGGTGGTAGCAATGTGAAATGTTTGGCACCGCGGACGACGGTGTATATGTTCTCGTAAGGGTCTACGCGTTTCCGATCAGGTCCAGAAAGTTGGGAAGTTGTCAGGTACCGTACCACTGTGTATGCTTGTGACGCTGTCGCTGCCTCCGATCCACAGATTAACGGCGTCAGGAGCCCGATCTAGTCGATCTCTCAGGATAATTGTAAGACAGCGCCAGGAACTGATAACGAACCAAGAGTATCACGAACAAAGTTGACTTCGGGGGGGACATCTGTTCGTAGGGCCGCGAACTCTGATGCACCCTCTCCGTTGGAAAAGAAATCTTCCGAATATAAATTTCCATTCTGCGATTGTAGATAATAGACATGTTTTTCGTCTGAACCGTGGCATGGTCTGACCGGGCCTAACAAGGTGAAAGTGAATCCGAGTCACCTGAACGCAACTTCTTGAGAAGGTCACAGAGGGTCATGGAGTCTATGAACGGCTCGGCAAAGTATAGTTTTCCGTCCGGGGCGCGGGTGACTGCATCTGCTCGACTTGCTGTCGTTCAATCATGCTTCTAATAAACAGCTGCGAATGTTGGGCCATACCCATCGGGAGTCACGGCAACTGAAACAGATTGGTCTCCCAATTTTCCGACAAGATAGTCGTCCGTCCACTTTGTCAATGCCGGGAACTCTACCCCTGAGAAGCAGCGTGTTAGCCTCGCTGGAGTGACGCAAACTGGATCACGCTGATACCCTTGATTACAACTGGCCTCGATAAGTGGACAAGCCTAGCAAATTCCAGGGGCGTTGGTGGGTGATCAAGGACGCGGTATGATGAACCATTCATATCTGACCTCTGGGAGTGGGTTGAACCACCCCGCCGATATGGAGGTGATGACTTACCAAAATACTCCCTAGATATCCATTTCAATAACTCCCTACTGGTTGGAGGCCGTTGTTCAGCATCCTGATCGTCCGACATCGAGTTCAAGTCTCGATGCGGTTTCAAGTCCTCGGATCACAAGCCTACCAGATAGACGGGTGTGACACGTCACGCGACGCGCTCCTCGACGCGTGCTGACACAGTATACTAACACACCCGACCGCGCCTCGGACGGCGCTGGCCACCATCCACCACCACTATGCCGGAAAAGCGGACTCGGAGAACAAGAACCACAGGCAGTCAAGTTAAAGCTCAACGGGTACCATTTCCGTACGTTTTTGTGCCGTATAACTCACTAGGCCACCACTCGTTTCAGCCGACAACCCAAACGACTCTGAAAGATCTCTTTCAGAGGACAAACTCCGCCACCGCCCCTGCTGCGAACGGACAAGACTTGCACCCCGAGCACACAGACCCAGTAGTCTCTTCTCTCCAAGCAGTGGACTCACAGCCTCCCGCTCAACCACCTAGACCGGCCAAACCGAGTGCGTGAGTTTACTGTAATCCGTCCCAGTTCCAAACAATATTTCGATACACAGGTCAGCTATTTCCCATTTTCACGAAGGTCTCTTCCGTGCGAGAGGGACCACGAGATGCAGTCGCTAGCGTGGATGATACCGAGGTTATAGATATCACTGACACGTCCTCCGACATAGAGTTGGCGACAGGACCATCGTCTACTCATCAGCTATCTCCTCATTTAGAATCCAGCCAAGCGACCTCACATTCGCCTCCCCCCTCCCCCATACATCTCAACGTTCACTGCTGTAGTGACACGAGCTTTCCGCATGCCGGCACGCACGGACACAAACATACACACGAAACAAACAAGAAAAAGGAGTTAAATAAATGGACCCTGGGGTCGGGAGGTGTTGCGCCTCTTCCTAGTTCATGTTCGCAGCATATTCGAGGGGTGCAGCATTCTTATACTTGCTGTCAAACACCTCTCAAGCGTTGCGTATTCCCAAGCCTCAGTCCATCGGATGAAGGAGCATTGGACTTCCTCGCAAACTGGCGGCAGCTGGATGATACTCCCTCGACTCCTTTGGATCGTATCCACGGGTCTTTGACACCCCCGCAATGCGAAGAGTACCTTCAATCCCTCAGCCGTGATTACACTGAATCACATCCCGCTTTCGCACAAATATCTGTTCATCGAGAAAGTATCCCATTACGCCATGCCGAGATATGGGCTCGTCGGTTTCGTCCCAGACGCGCGAATGAGGTGCTAGGGAATGAGCGGCACGCACTCTATCTACGAGATTGGCTTCGTGCACTCGAGCTGCATTTGCGAGGTCGCCAGCCAGAGGAACAGGTGCCGAAAGGGGCCAAAGCCAGAGAGAACAAAGAAAAAAGTGCTTCGAAGCGGGTTGAACCACGAGGCGTGAAGCGACCCCGCGTTATTCGACAAGTGACCAGGAAACGGGGCAACAAGAAAAGAAAAATGGATTCGGATGATGACCTGGATGATTTCGTGGTCTTTAGCGACACGGACGAGGAGCAAGCTGAAGACCCTCCCGAGGATTCGGAGGACGAGTTCGCATTCTGCCAACGTACTCTTGCTCGCCTCCACAGGCGTGACACAACTGGCACCAACGGGGCGCACCCTGTTGCATCAAATGTCCCCGATACAGATATCAACCACACGACGTCTCAATTACAGGAACCCGTTCAAACTAACTTTGCTGACAGCCTAACCAATGCCCTCCTCATAACTGGCCCCCCCGGCTGTGGGAAGACTGCTGCGGTCTATGCCTGTGCAGAAGAGTTGGGATGGGAAATTTTCGAAGTGTATCCTGGTATTGGAAAGCGCAACGGCGCAAGCTTGGATCATCTTGTCGGAGACGTAGGCAAAAATCATATCGTCCAGACGGTTCATAGGCGTGCGCCAACGAAAGCGACTACACTAGAAGCAAAGGAACCCATGGGGCTCCGCGGCTATCTGGTCAAGGGCAAGACGGGAGGATTCGTTGGGTTTGGCGAATCGCAGGAAGCAGGGGCCGAAGGACAGCCTATCAGTGTAGAAGGTGACAGTCCGACGCATGAGCAGCAACCACTGCCACCGGACCAGCAGATGGTCACATCAGAGGAAGCGGCGATCTCCGGAACGTGCCATGCTGAATCTGATGGATCGAGACCGATCGTTCGGCAATCTCTTGTGCTCCTAGAAGAGGTCGACATCTTATTCAAAGAAGATGCAGGCTTTTGGCCAGCTGTTGTTGAATTCATTCGATGCTGCCAAAGGCCAGTTGTAATGACATGCAACGGTGAGCCCTCGTTGACTCGAGCTGGCCGAGGGTGTAGGCATTCACGATGGTTGCGCAGACCCTGGTCTAGTTCCTCTTGCTGATTTGCCACTTCAGAAAGTCCTCGTTTTTGAGCCTTGTCCATCGCCCGTGGCGGCCACCTTTCTCCAATGCCTGTCGCTCACGGAGGGCTGCCTTGTTCCGCACGAGGACCTGATGGTTCTATATGAAACAACACATTCCATAGATGGATTAGACATACCGGATGGGTCTCTATACCCGAGAAGCGAGCCAGTGCCGTTGCCAGATCTACGACGGGCCATCACGCAATTGCAAATGTTGTGCGCGGGCGCGAGGCATGGATCAGCATCAGAGATGCGCCAAGAAGACGAGGCTGAAGGACACGTTCGGCGATCAGCTCGACCAATTTCCGCTGAATCCAGGGTTACGCCGATGGGATCCACGGTGGACAACGAGTGGTGGCGGGAAATGAAGCGTCACAGTGAACTGATGTCACATGTCGACGCGGAGCTCTGCAGGTCGCCAATGGGCACGGGGGAGGTGAATTTACGACGGATTTGTGATTGTGGATGCGCTGACTGTGGTGTTGCAGGGGAGGTCGGACGAGGATGGGATGGGATATGTGGTGCTGGTGGGAAGAGAGGGGCTGGATTATTGCCGGCGAGATGAGCTCATTGCAGAAGAAGCCATCCGGTATTCACGTGGAGTACACGAGTCTGGCACGGGTCCGATTGAGGCGTCGATCAACCCCGCGGCGAGGCTAACGAGTGAAGACGCGAAAGGGTTCCGTGCTCGCGTGGGGTATCAATCTCGGATGGTAGACGCGTTGCAGGACGTTCTTTGGCCACCAGCCCCTTTGATGCCCCAGAGGAGCGTGTTCCTGGATTACATACCGTGGGTGCGGCACATGGTCACGGTGGACGATCTGCTGGAACGGCGAGCGCGGGACGAGATGGGGAGGGGGGGGAGATGGACGAGGAACAGTATGCGGACGGTGCACGCGCGGAGTGTCGTCGCAAGGGAGGGACAGCGGGAGGTGTTGAGGGGGAGTCGGCTTGGGGCTGTGGATGGCAGTACCTAGCTCATGTAACCAAATAGGGAGTGCCAGCTGGCCACGTGTGTCCCCGCGAGTCGGAGCTCCACGTTGTTTAGCGCCGAAAGCGGCAAGAGGGACGAGTTCTCATAACGTCGACTTTCACAAGTGAAGTGCTCGTCCAACTCCCAGCCATGCCCGACAACCACAGAGACCTCATATCCCTCCCCCCCCTCGACTATCTCCAGCAACACCGCAGAGGCTCCCTCACCGACCCCTCCCTCCACGCTTCCGCCCCGCCCCAACGTCACCCTGATGGTACGATCCCCCCTCTTCCCCGCACCCCCCCTCATCCTTGCCCCCAGCGCCACGCCCCGCCGCAAACTATGTCTTTGGCGACAGCGCGTCCTCCTTCCACCCAGAGCCCTCCAGCAAGCAAATGCGCAAAATACTCCGCTCACCCTCCCTCGATCGCGACCCCGTCGACGGTAAGCACGCCCAGTCCGCATCCAGATCAAACGCGCTCTCCAGTACGTCCTTCTTCTCCCTCCCTCGCACCCCCCGACCTCTTGCCACAGGAAACCTCTCCCGCGACCCGATGAATATCGACACCGACTCCAGACACTCCCCGCGCACGACTATTCGCCACCACGACGACAGCGACGACAGCTCTCGTCGCCACTCCATTGCAGTACGTCTCCCCCCTCCCCCTTGCTTCCCCCTGGCGACCAACCGATCCCAGAATTCCTCCGACTCCCAACTACCACATGGGACAAAACGCAAAATGTCGTCCGACCGTGAAGCGACGAACAGCGACGATGTCGATTCTCAGCTCGCCGGCCCTGGAATACCGAGCCCGATGAACCTGAACCCTGACGGTCGCGCACAAAAACGGCGTGGCTCGGCAGTAGAGACGCATAGGATGGCGCATCTGAGCATATATGATCACCGTCGCCATTCAGTCCACGCCGGTGCGATGATTTCTGGGCCAGGCATGTCAGGTGCACCTTTGGGCAACAGCGGACAGTGGTGGCATGATAGACGCGACTCCTTGCCTGCAATCCTCCCAAATGGCTACTCGGCATTCTCCGGCGACCAGCCACATGGACGATCACCAGCACCTCCAACGTCCGGTAGCATGGCGACTTTCGCGTGGTCTGCAGCACAACATCCAGATGGCCACCAAGACCCTAATATACCGAATCCCAACCGTCCCTTCGAGTCTCAACCTCTGCCCCCGACCATCATGCCTCCCATGTCCATCCCCCCTGACAGACGAATGTCTGTCCCCGAAAACATTCCTCCTGCCGTCGGCCCAACCAGAAACGTGCGCTCGCGCTCACGTCCCCCATCACGCCAGTTACGCGATGCCGTACCACTTACACCTCCCGTCGCCGGCTCTACGGCCCCCGCAGACGACTCGTCTGCGCCGACCCCACCCTCCATTTCCACCATTAGACAGTCCAAGGAACCTGGCTCGACTCCTTATTCTCGCTCGCCCGAGCTGAGGGTGTCACATAAGCTTGCCGAGCGGAAGCGTCGGAAGGAAATGAAAGATTTGTTTGATGAGCTGCGAGATCAGCTGCCAGCGGACCGTGGCATGAAAGCGAGCAAATGGGAGATTCTGAGCAAAGGTCTGCCTTGTTCCTTGCGTCCTCGGGCCACAGCTGAGCCTGTCTTGCAGCCATCGATTTTGTAATCAACCTCAAGCAAAGCCATCAAGACATGGCTCGCGAAATTGACATGCTCAGACACGAGTTGGACAGCTTGCGGCAGGGTGTGCCGCCATTCGGTCCAGGTGGTCCTCCACATTCAATCGTGTACAGTCAAGGACCAGTACCATACCCTCCACCTCCCCCTGGTGCCATATCGCATCCTTCTCAACCACATTCCCATCAGCCACCGCAGCCACACCAGCCCTCGTCGCAGTCACGACCATCATCTTCAGAAAACCTATACTCATCAGCGGCGGGGCAGCCGGCCCACCAACCCTCGTCTGCTGCAGTGACGAATGGCAGTATACCGACGACTAGGGTGGAGCCCCCTCCGACCTAGATGCCACCCTGCCCGTTTTCGTGTCACGTTTCAAGGGTTCGCGTGTTAGCTTTCATTTACGCCGGGATCACTGCATTTCTCGTTTCCTAACGGACGATTCCCTCGGCGATGAGTTCGTCGATGTACATAATGCTACGTTTAGGCTTTTTTGTTTGTCGCAATCATCATCCGTACTACTAGCATCTGCCATATGACTCCTCGTGTTATGATTACGTGATCAACTCTTGCTTGGACCAAGGCGAAGCGCGGATGTCCTTTGTATAATCTGCCCCGCACGGAACTCTCCGTCTGCAATCATTACTTGTTCACCATGCCCCCAAAGTCTACCGAATCCCTTCTTTTTCACAAGAAGAAACCCATCAGGAAAGACCCGTCGGTCTCTCTCCCCGATGGGACCCCCACGTCGCCCCGTAAATCTGCAACACCACGCCAACAACCCACGCCACCCAACACGGACGACGTCGAGGACAGTACCAAGCTCCCCGACGGCGAATTCTCCGAGTACAAGCTCATGTCGTCTGCGCTCAACGGATGGAAGTATGACGTGATGAAATTCGACTCTCGCAAACCCGTAGACGTCTCGACGTGGGATGAGCCTATAAAGCTAAACAGGAAGGACCTTAGGAGACAAGAGTCGACGTCGGCTCAGCAGGTTCCCGTTCGCCCGATGCTGGGGCTTGATGGCAAACCGGTGATCGGTCCAGATGGCAGAATAGTCATGGTCGACGTGGATGGCCGGCCTATCGCGAACACTTCCGGAGAGAGTTCGTCCAAGGAGAAAGAGACCAAGGGAAAGACCCCCGCCAACGGCAAAAAGAAAATGACGAGGAAAACGCGACAGGTTTTCAAAGTTCCAGACGATGTCCGGCAGCTCAGGAAAGAAGAGAGATTCCCATGGGTGATGGAAGATGCGAGGCAGAACGAGGTGTGGGTTGGGCAACTGGAGGAGGTCTCAAAGGCGGAAACACATGCTCTTTTCATGCCTGCCGCTCAGGAAGTGTTCAAATTCGTGCCTGCTAACCGATGGTACAAGTTTCACAAGAAGCCAAAGCACCACGTCCCTGACCTCGAGGAGGCCGAGTCGTTAGTATGTACTGTTTGGTCCTCTTTCCTTACAGCCAGTCTGATGCCCTCGTCCAAAGATGGCAAAGATACAAAAGAACAAGGATCCAGAGCGTTGGCTATTGCACCGCAGACACGGACAAGGTCCCTCCGCAGCTACATCAGCTATGTTCAAGGCTGATCCTAATGGACACGCCGTCGCTGGTGCAGCGCCACTAGTGCATAATGCTAGCCAAAGTAGGGGGCCGGGCGGAAGGGCTTTACGGACAGTGAACAGAGGTTCGCAGGGGGCAGAGCAAGACGAGGAAGGAAATGTTCGGCCTAAACGAGAAGACGACGGTGAAGGCCATATCGACGAGCAGCTGTTTGAAGAAGAGGTCGCAGATGATGACGAGCACGAGGCCGCAGATATGGACGACGAAGAAGCCAAAGAACTCGAGGTCAGTCAGCAGAGGCGCTGCTCTCCAAGTCTCATCACGAACGTTTGTCTTGCAGGAACGTCTAAAACGAGAGTATAAGCTGGCCAACAAACGGCGCGAAGGGTATGTCGACGAGTCTGATGAGGACGAAGACGAGTCCCAGCTGTCGAAAGACGGTAAATCCCTCAAGAAGCTCATGCGCAAATTAGAAAAGAATGTTGCATATGAAAGTGACGAAGAGCGCAATCCATATGCAAGTTCGGTGAGCCCAGTATCGCCCGCAACTCTTACTCGTAGGTCTGATCATCTATTGACAGGACGAAAACGAGGAGGAGGAGCCTCCACTCGTCTCGAACGAACCTGCCATACAACAGCAACCTCAACAGGTGAAATCTCGGTCAACTTCTCAGCAGCCAACAACAAAGCCTCCGACTGCAGAAGGTTCCGCAGTTGGCTCCCGTGCAGTTTCGCCAGCACCTATATCCGGCTTGGGAGGGCATTCTGTTGTTGCCAAACGAGCTACAAGCCCGAAGGCGCCGAAAGCCAAATCAGCCAATGTGAGCAGAGGGAATAGCCCGCTCAGTGGAGTACCTGGGGGAGGCAGTCGGGCAACCAGCCCTACCCGGGCGACTAGTCCGGCCGCTGGTGGCGGTAAAGGCTTGGTCGGCTCACCAACTACCGCCAGTTCGAAGCCTGCGAACAAACGCAAAGTGGATGAGGTTTCTGGGGCTGGTGCAACCAGCGTCGCGATCAATGGTACCAATGCTCCGAAGCCGAAGAAACGGAAGCCACTGCCGACTGGTCCTGCGCCCGAAGGAGAGTTGGAAGAGAGGATGCTTATCGAGTGGCTGCAGAATACGCTAAATGCGACGACGCGGGACTGCATCCAACACTTCACGCCGTATTTGACAAGCGAGGCAAAGAAGGCCAGGTTCACGGCTATGGTGAAGGAGGTCGCGCAGTTGAAGTCGGGTATTTTGATTCTCAAGAGTGCCCTTCGTGGGGAATCTGCTGCTACCTCGCCAGTGCCCGCGACATAGTATGTGGTCTGGACAATGCTGTGTTTTTGTCAACATTGTATCACGTCAGCTGGGTTCCAGTTGCAAGGAATAGAATTGCACCGACGTCATTGTTTAGGTAACTTTCTAAAGTTTGATGGATCTCCAGCATCTACTGATTAGAAGCGATCGGGGAGCTAGCTGGTGAGTACTGTCGATCGAACTTGCAGCTTGACATCCATGAACGGGTTCTCTTTGGAGCTGGAATTTCCCGCGGACGGTACCCCTCCTAGGTTGAATTCCAGGACCGCCGTTAGATTCTCGCCCGCGTCCAGACGATCGAAATGCATCCGTATATGGTAACTAGAATAGCTGTCTCTAGAGGCTGACTTTGTAGGATTCCCTTTCCATGGTATAAAATGCGAGCTCTCAGTGTGGTTCTCCCTTTATCGCTTTTCCTTCCCCTACCCTAGCACACTGTCTATTTTCCCCTCCTCTCGTTTAGGCTCTCTCCCTAGCCATGCCTGCCCGGTTTGCTTCTGCCCTCCTCCTCGCCGCCACTGTTGCACACGCATCCGTCAACCCTGCTAGTCACTCTCACACAGACGGCAGACGATTGCCAAGCAGGTGGTACCACGAAGAAGACCACCCTGCGCACAGCCTGTTTCGGCGTTCAGGTAACAGCGATGGTGTTACTTATGCGGTCGTAGGGACGCCTGGTATGTTTTGCGTTGAACTCCTCCTTCAGTATTCACATACATTGGGTAGAATGGTCTGCGGGCTTTCCCGCCAACCTCGCCTCGACCACGGACATGCCTCAAGCATGGATCAACGCGTTGAATAGCGCCGTTGCGGCTGGCAAGATACCAGATGTTCCCGTGTCTACGAGCACCAATCTCGAGAACCCAACGTATCCCTCGGGTTATGATCCCTATAGCGCCGCCGTCTGTTCCTCGACGTACAAGTGTGTCACTCCTGGTGACGTTTGGGATGCTCCCGCCGGCGTGTTAGCACTCAGCTTTGATGATGGCCCACTGCCAGTTGGTTTTTTGTTCGTTGCGTGACTTGTCACCGTGGGTTAACGGATCTCTTTAGTCTTCGAATACTCTCTACGACTTCCTTGTCAAGAACAACCAACGCGCGACCCACTTTTTTATCGGTCAGAACATTCTCTTGAACCCGCAGGTGTTCCAAGCCGCGATCAATAATCTGGACGACATCGCCGTTCACACTTGGACACACCCTTTTATGACTACGAAGTCTAACGAAGAAGTGGTGGCTGAGTTGGGCTGGAGCATGTGGCTTATCCATAACTCTACAGGAGGACGCATCCCCCGATTCTGGCGGCCTCCTTATGGCGACTGTGATATGCGTGTTCGCGCTATTGCCAAGGAAGTCTTTGGGTTGGTTACGGTCATCTGGAACCAGGAGTAAGCTATTTCCGCCTGATCTCGCACGTCGTGTTTTTGAGTGATTTTTTCTGACTCAGTACTGACGACTGGACGCTCGATCAAACCCCTCCTGGCACCACACTGGACAAGATTGGTACACAGATGCAGACGTGGCTCACTGGTTGGTGACGGTGGTTTGTTTCACTGTGTGCGTTGCTGAACATGGTGAATACGCAAGGTCCCAAAACCCCAGGTCTCGTGATACTGGAACACGAGTTGTCTGATTTGTCGGTCGCAAGTTTCATAAGTGCGTATCCTCTCATGGTTTCCAATGGCTGGAAGGTTGTGTCGCTCGCCCAAACGGATGGTCTGGGAGTGTACCAGAATGCGCTCGATCTTGCTTCCCCCGTCACTCCTGCACAAGTTGGCGACTCCAATATCAAGCTTCCGCTGGCGAACACCACTGCTCCGCCCACACACACGACAGGGTAAGCTCTGTATGTCCTTTTTCGAGTGCGCTTTAGTTGAGATTACGGCAGGCCCACGACCTCTGCTCACAGTACAGGTTCGGGCCCACATTCGAGTTCGTCTCACGGCGCTTCTGGTTCTCCCCATGCAAACCAGAAGAGCGGAGCCGAGCACTTTAGTGCCGCGTCACTGGTACTATCGGGTATTGCTACCCTCATTGCCGCTGTAGCTGGCAGTGTTCTTCTTTAACTCGGAACTTGGAGATATCGTGCATGGATACATTACTATTTTGTCCTATTATCATCTTGGGTATTTACGACCTTTTTTTTTCTTGCGGAATCACAGCCGCCCTTTTACACTTGGAAGAATTCTACGTTGGCCATTTCCTGAATCTGCAAATAACACTGTTTCATCTACCGTAAAACGCGGTATCCATAAAATATACGTGAATACACGAGCATTAATTCGCCTCGGAACATTGAAAGCTCCCTTTGGTTATATCTACGACGTTGTTCGCAGTAACCGTGTCCAAAAGAACATAGATCCGAGCAAATCCGCGAAATCACGGCGGTGGTTGTGCTGATGATCGACACGTCGAATTCGCCATTTCATGACGACAGAATACTCGGCCATTTGATCCGGAGTCCTTCGAGCCAACGCATGTACAAAAGTTCGGCGATAGGTGACTTGCGTGCTTGGGCGGCTGGGTCATCTGCTTTAAGAGGGTGGGCCGATGACGAACTACTCGCTTCTGCTGGGGGGGTTGATATGTCCTCTTGAACTTCAGTGACAACCAGGCCTCGAGCAGTCATTTCGCTTTTTCGAATGATGCGTTTGTGGGGAAATAGTCCACGAGAAGTCTGCACGTGTTGTCGAACGCTGGGATTTCTAAATTGCGCACGGATGTTAACCAGGATTCGCCACACGCACGAAAAGACGTACTCGTTGATGCCAGAAAGAATGTCAAGGATGACGTTATATGAAAGGGACGGGTTAGCGTTGCGTAGGTCAGCGAAACCACGAGCTATCATGCTCAACGACTCGATCTCCCGAGCGTCCATGTCGTCGCGAATGGCCTATGAGAAACGGTCAAAAGGACGACAGACAGGGTTACCGCGTCCCGCTTACATTCTGGAGGACCGGAAGAACCACATCATCGACCATAGCTCGCCCGGCCCGTTCTGATTCACTTGCTCTTCGCTTAAACGACGAACGTTCTTTGGTAGGTGAAGTCGATGATGGGGATTGGGGGGGATCATCCCTGCTACGTGCGGTCCCGACATACTCTGCAGAGAGCCTTAGGGAGCCAATGGTGTCGACTTTCTTCACTGGTCTGATCGTATCTACACCAGAACCTAAATCAGCCTCTCGCATGACCGTCCCGGCGCCAGTCGTTTTGTGCCTTGCAGCATATGACGAACGTTTCATAGACCGGACAGAACCAGTGTAGGCAGGGGGCGCATCCTGAGGTAGCTCGCCCTCGAGCGGAGGAATGGGCCCAGACAAAGCTTCTGATTCACTCGGCGAGGCATCCGTCGCGGCAAGGAGAGTGGCAACGTCCCGTTCTTCGGGTGGCAATTTGATCAGAATAGTCGAGTGTGTTGCCTGGTGACTCATCCCAATACCACTAGTTACCAACTGCTCGCTACCTTTGATAGCACCCTCCGTATCAACAGACCGATCTTCTTCGTCATAGACCAAAGGATCTTCCTCAGCTTCCTCGTCATCCATGTCAGGAAGCAGGTCCCGGGCAGCACTGCTGAATGTCCCCATTACAGACGAAGATCTGATGGTGTCAAAGTTCCAATCACTGCGTATCGTGACGTTACTCTCCCAATTGGTGGTTCCCTTGACAGTGGGTTGGTATGCTTGGATGCCCCTTTGGGGAGATCGGGCACGGAGCTCTTGGTAGCGTTCAATTAGCTCTGTAAGGTGTGAGGTCTTCTTTGCGTTCTTGACGAATCTGTGTTGGAGAAGCTCTTTGGCCGCGGGGCGCTGGATATCGGGTGAAGGCGCATCCAAAAACGAAGATAGGCATGTCGTACCATGCTAGGGTCCTTTGTGAGGCATAACGAGACGAATTCTTTGAAAGCAGGGCTAAAGTTACCCTCGAGCGTTGGAGGCTTCGCCTTGGGAATAAGGAAGAGTACACGCATGGGATGGTACTCTGCCAGGGGCGGCTCGCCCATTGCCATCTCGATTGCAGTTATGCCCAGACTCCACATGTCTGCTTTGGCATCGTATCCAGCTTGACGTATGACTTCTGGTGCCATCCAGAAGGGAGTGCCAACGAACGTATGTCTCAAAGTGCTCGTGAGTTGCGCTGCAACACCGAAATCCGCGAGCTTGACTTTCCCCGCCGCGGAGAGCAAGACGTTTGCAGCTTTGATGTCTCGGTGGATAGTTCCCTCCGAGTGGAGATAATCCAGACCGAACAGTAGCTCGCGGCAGACGACTGCGATGTGTGCTTCTGAAAAGACGCCGGCTTTGAGCAAGTCGAGACACGATCCTCCGGCGAGGTACTCCATGACTATCCACAACTTGTAAGCCACGACGAAGGAGCCGTAGTATCGGGTGACATATTCGGAGTCGCATTGAGCTAAGCTGGCTATTTCCTGCTGAATCTCGAGTATATCGTCATCCGAGTCCTCCAAGTCTATTCAGGGAATGACAGGTCAGAGGATGAAAGGCGGCCCGGAATTCGGGCACGCACCGATTTGTTTGATGGCAACTATCTGTTTGGTCTCGTTGTGCATTGCCTTGTAGACCGTGCCGAAGCTGCCTGTACCGAGTTTGTCGAGCAAGGTGTACTGACTTGCAGGATTGGTGCTGGGAACAGGGTAGGGCTCTCTGTGATCATCCTGGCTGGACCTTGGAGACATTTGGGATGGACGGGGTGGAGGATGGTCGAGGTCAGCGTAGCTTGGTTTCCTGAGGCGGTTGCTGGGGGGAAACATGCGGGTCTAAGAGACTGACACATGCAAGTCATCAAGGTGCGCTCCTCTACACGTGTTCGGGGTGATCCCTGCTAATACAAAGTCCGGGTCGTCGTCTTATCTCGACAGATTCAGACATTATCAAAGTCGACCCCATGGCAGTAGGCACAGCATGTCAAGTTGATCAGCGCCTAGGACATACAAATAAAACGCATGTAAACGACAGTAGCATGGTGACCGGGGCAAGAAGACATAATCTGCCGCTACAATCTCATGCCTTGACTGCGTATCTACGCAGTGGGAAGTGGATGTCCTTCTTGTGCTGCTTCTCCGTCTTCAACGACGCCTCGCGCTATAGATCACAACAATCGGCTGGACGCCAGGGTAAGATCGTGGCAATGTCTCACCTTGGTCAGTCGCCGTCTGATTGCACGCGTCTTCTTCGGCCGGAGGTCCAGTGGGAGGTATTTCTTGTTCTTGTAGTACTCCCGCAAATTTTGGCGGGACTTGTGGTTCATCACAGTGAGGACCCGTGCGATCGACTTGCGCACGGCGTTACTGTGAAGAGAGGGATTGAGGCCTGGATCGAACACAGGCATGACCGGAACGTACATCTTGGTCAGTTTTGAAGGAGCCCCCCCGGTTGTCTTCTGCACCCGGAGGGTGAGCAGCTCATTCTTGAGCTCGGCGAGTTGTTTGGTCAAGTCATTTTTGGACCTGCGAGCACGGACGGTCGTATCAGAATGCAACAAGTGCTACGTGTTGTGCTCACTTGGACTGGAGCTCGTAGGCCTTGACTTTTCCGGGCATTTTGAAGGTTCTGGCTGTGATCAGGAGGCTGGCGAGCTGTGTGGTGTCGCTTACGCGAGCAAGGACTGTACAGTTTATCGGTCACATTTCTCACGATCATCTACTGTGTATGTACTCGGACGAGATCTTCAAACTTTACTAGCGAACCTCCAAAAATGTCGAGCGAGCTTGGGCACGTCAACACATCTCCTTTCAAATTTTCAAAGGAACGACTTTACCTGCCATAAGTCAGATCGACCTTTCCACCCGAGAGTGAATCCACAAGAGCTAGATCCGAGACATCTGCATGCATCAGCTAACCTACTAACCTGTACTAGAGGTCACTTTACGTTTTGCTCCTCCAGCATACGTGGTTGGTATCGTCACCCATTCACCGAGTCCTGAGACTGGTTCAGTCCACATATACACGTAAAAATGGATAGGATACTTGCTTCTCACCAGTTCTCCGTCGATCCCCTGGCACAGTCCCTCGACGTCCGCGGCATGGATGAGAAATTCACTAGATAGAGTCAGGTGCTTGTATGTAACCAACGCCGTCCACTTGCCTGCAATGTTCTGACAACATGTCGAGTGACTCTAAGTCTGTTCACTGACTGGGACAGACGGATAGTTATTCCGACCCACCTTTGGATACCTCCATATCGGTGATGTCTTGCCACTTGTTCATCGCCACGAACCACTTTTCGCCTCGACGACGACAGCTATTCATCGAGGCCATGAGCATGTTACATGGGGCCATCTGCACGCAAAGGGCTGGCCAACCTCACATCCACGACCAGGCTGTCCCTGCCGACGGCTTTGGAGATAGCGTCGAGTCTCTCTTGGGAGAATTTCGCTCCAGGGAAGAGATATGAAGTGACAATGACCTGAATGAGATTGAGACGGAAATCAGATCGTGGCGCTGTGCACACCTTGCTAGCACCTGCATCTAACCATTCTTGTGCGTTCGCAGTCGTTATTCCGCCGCCTATCTGTAAAGCACCTGAAGCATGCGACGGAGATGAGTCGTATTGGGTCAGGGGATCGAGGCTGGGGACCACCTGGCCACGCCTCCAATGCCTCTCTCGCGGCACCCTCGTTTCCAGGTCCTAGCTTTATGACATGCCCGCCTTGCAGGTCGTATTCTTTATACAAACGTGCAAAATCTGCTGCGGATTGGCTGGAGAAGATGAAGTGACATACTCGACGGGTCGGCGCACTAACCTCGCGACGAAATTCGTCCTGAGTGCTCCTGGGTCACCATCCGACAACGTACCGCCGACGATCTGTTTCACTTTGCCGTCGTGAAGATCAATGCATGGTTTGAACCTGCTTCGGCGTTTGCAGTCAGCCATCTAGTAGTGGCGTTGTCCCAGGTGAAATCCAAAAGGACAAATATGTTTCTCATGTTACACGACGTGATACACAACGATCAATACTCCAAAGATGCCTCCATGATCCGCGTGAGATGTTCCCTTCCGTCTTCTCCAGCGACATCACCAATGTTCGGCGCAAGGTCCAGTACACGACGTTGTGGGAGAGTGCCCTCGACAAGCCCTGGAATGTCGTCTTTCGTGTAGCCCACCGCCTTCAGACCACGGGGTACACCAAGGCCGTCGAGGAAACGAGCAATCGATTCATACAAGTAGGAACCAATCTCGCAATCCGGGATGCTGGTGATAGAAGGGTCGGTCACCGTTGTGTTGCTGAAGATCGCCAGTGCTTCCCGATGGCGGTCGGGCGAGGACGGCGTGGTAAATTGGAAGACTAATGGAGAATTAGGGCCATTGCGCTGATCAAGGTGCGAAACGTACCCGCAGGTCCTGTGAGGGCGACACTGTGATGCACGAGTTGCAGTCAACCATGATCAAGGACAGGCGATCTCCGTAGCGTACCTGACACCGTGGGGGATGATAGGGTGGTCGACTTGGTATCCTGGGTGTTTATATTTGGGACCTCTCTTGTTCAAACCAGAAATCTGACCCGCGCTCGTCAGGGAATCAGCTTGGCTTTCGACTACTAGAACGTACCGGATAGCTCATCCCATGACACAGATGCACACCGGCATTTCCGAATCCGATGCCAGCAAAGGAAGCAGCGAGGCTACAGCAGCCATGTGAGCTGTTTGCAAGGGATATTGTCGGAAGACTACGTACAGCATTTGACTTCTCGCTTCGTGATCGGTACTGTCTTTAGCAATTCGAGGGAGGTACTTGACGGTGGTCCTGAGCGCCCACATGGAAAAAATGTCGGCGACTGGGTTGCTTCCTTGGTATGCGGGGCGCAAGATTGGGTTGGCTGGACGGGGTGTGCGTTCCATATAGCTGGAAAGGGTGAGCAAAAGCAAGCTTGAACCATCCAGCGTCGCTTCTCACGGAATCGCAGTGTAACTCTCCATGCTGTGGAAAAGGACGTCGAGGCCAGCGCTGATGTGTACCTGAGTTGGGCAGCTTTCGGTGTTTGCAGTGTCGACTACACCCAACACCGGCTTGAGGGCGCGATTGGCAATACCGGTCTTGAAAGCGCGGGAAGTGACATCGAAAATGGCAGCTCCGGTGGTCTCGGAGCCGGTTCCAGCAGTGGTGGGGACTGGGATGGGTCGGATCGTCGCGAAGAAGACGACATGGGACGGTACTTGCCTGCAATGAGAGGCCGTAGGGTCTGAGAGATGGGAAGCCCCTTTCCTACGGGGGCATTGACAAAGTCCATGAGGTCGTTGTCCTTGTAGACGGTGAACCTGGCAAAAGTCAGGCGACGGAGCTTGGAAAATGAACAGGCACGAACAGGTTTGCCGCTTTGGCGGTGTCGATGACACTTCCGCCTCCAACGCTGTGTGTGGGAGTGGAGTGAGAGGATTCGAGCGGTCGGACGCGGTACTCACGCCAGGAAATGACTAAAGTCGTGCTGCCTCGCCCAGTCGATGGCGTTTCTCCAGCTGTCCTCGGTGGGCTCGGTGACGACCCGGTCGTAAACTTCAAAGGGGAGATCCTGCTGAGACTGCAGGGACTCGAGAGCCTAGAAGAGTGATTGGGCCACGCGAAGGGGCGCGGAGAGGGCATCACTCACGACAGCCATTGGCTTGAGCTTGGCTACGATGGGGTCCGTGAAGACGCCGACCTGGGGCAGACATGCAGGGACGGAATGGACGAGTGGGAGGAGAGTTACCTTGCGCGCCTTCATGTTCTTGAGATCCATGCCAACCTCGCGGGTGACGCCTTCTCCGAACCTGAGGTTGGATGCAGCGACCTTGGGGGACGGTCTGCAAAGGGCGGGTGCTGTGGTGGGCTGGGACGGACCTCGAAGGCATACTCTTTCTGGACGGCGTGGACCGGGGTCGCGAGCTGTCTGAGCTGGGCGGAGCAGCGGTGGCAGGGACATGCGGGGTGCTGGGCGGCGAGGCTGATGAGCCGCTGGATCGCGCTCCTCGTCGGTGCGGGCATCGTTGCGGGTGTCACGTGCGCGGTGTGCGTATTTGATGCGGTCTGAAGCAGCACAGCCACGCATTCACCGTCGTCGCTCGTTTTCCATGACCCTCTCGATACCCGTACGCGCGCACAGACCCGCGCTGCACCGTCGCAGTGGCTCGGCGGTTCTCGCCGTCTCTCCTTCCCTCTCGCTTAGGTAATGTCACCCCCCCGCCCTCCGCGCCGCTGACCCGACACCAGCGACGTGAACGACCTCATCTACATTGCCAACGTGCGTGTCCCCACCCCCGCCCCACCCCCGCTCACCCCCTCCAGATCTCCATCGGAGGCGTCTGTAAGCCTGCGTCACCCGCCACCATTCCCAACTCACCGCCATCCAGCCTTCCCCGTCCAATTCGACACCGGCTCCTCTGGTAGGTCCTGCGCCCCCCACTCGCCCTTCCTGACCGTTCGCGCCCCTCAGATCTGTGGGTCCTCCCTACAGCGGGCTCGCTCCCCAGTGCCGAGGCTACCGTCAGTACAGTGCTCTTTCGTCGCGACTCTGGTACTCATCTCCTACCAAGTCGACCAGCCTAAACCTCACTGTGAGTATCGCCAGCGTCAGCCTGCCCCACCGAAGCTCACGCCAGTCAGTATGGCATCGGCTGGGCGCAGGGCCAAGTAGCCTTTGCGTCGACAGATTTTGCAGGGTATCTTGCCCACCCTCTCCCGAGTATCCACAGCTCATCCTGGTGACAGCATCAATGTACCCCAGCAAGCGTTCTTGAATGTTTCCACAGCTCAGAACCCATCAATGTCATACGGCGCAGCAGGCATCATGGGTCTTGGCTTTAATTCTCTTTCCCACATCGATGCCGCGATCAACCAGACTGGTTCCTCCTCTGGACGATCGCTGCTCTACAACCTCTTCAACGAATATCCCGACGAACCCAATTTCATCGCATTCTCCCTCCAGAGCACTTCAGACGGTGACGGCGTAGAGGGTAGCTTTTCCGTTGGCGAAACAGACCCTTTATATGCCAACGTGACTGGCACAAATAAGGTCCCGACGTGGCCTGTCACCGCACCAACACGCTGGAATGTCCTTTTGGACTCGTTTATTGTTGGGACACAGACAATTGCCGTCTCCACCACAGTCCCCGCCGCCCCGTCCAACAAGGCTGTCGTTTTACTCGACAGTGGCACATCGTACACGTAAGCTGTTCATTAATGATGGTCCTACTACGAAACAAACATCTCTCAAGGTACGCGCCTACCGACGTGTGTACAGCCATTTACGGCGGCGTTTCTGGCGCACAGTATGATTCTACTCTTGGCCAATGGATTGTTCCATGCGATGCTGAGATTGACATGGCCCTTCAAATAGAGTCTGTCCCCCCGTTTTTCCTGAATTCAATGTCCGTTGACATGTTGTCAAGCGACCAGATCTTTCCGATCCATCCGCTCGACGTCACGCCCACTGCTCTGGGTGACCCAAACACCTGTGTGGGCTCCTTCCTTCCACAGACTGTGTCCGTGGGAGATGGTCAATTGTTGGTTC
This sequence comes from Xerocomellus dryophilus, assembly GCA_038089495.1. Taxonomy (NCBI): domain Eukaryota; kingdom Fungi; phylum Basidiomycota; class Agaricomycetes; order Boletales; family Boletaceae; genus Xerocomellus; species Xerocomellus dryophilus. The sequence continues at coordinate 20,735 of JBBPKY010000025.1, forward strand.
TCCGGATCTATATCACATGGCCATCGATCTGACTCTTTGTCCAGTGACTGGTTGATCGGCGATAATGTCCTCCGTTCGATCTACACCCTTTACGATTTTGGCGACTTTAACTCCTCGGGGGACATGGGCGACCCATACGTTCAACTGCTTGCTCTCATCGACCCCGTTCAAGCCTCTGTCGAGTTTCATAATGTTCGAGGCGGTACCCCGAACACTAACATCACCTATAGTGTTTCAGACTCTGAGTCCGGATCCACCACAGTCTCCCTGTCGACGGACGTTGCCACGGCGCTAGAGAATCTCTCCAATTTTCTCCCGGCGATCCTCGGCGTCATGGCATTAAATGCACTGGTGCTGATCGTGCTTGTCGTCGTGGGCATCATCCTGCTGTGCAGGCGCCGCGGAAAGAATGTCCGAGCTCGGAAGATTCCCGGAAGACTCAGTCCCATGCCAATGGGGAATCCCTCCGGAGCCATGGACTCGGGATTTCCTAGGGACGTTCCACACACATACCAGCCAGTGTCGATGGCACTGACAGAAGACACCCTTTTCGTTCCCCCAACCCCCGGCTTTAAGAATGATCCTTCGAGATTCGGAGATCGTCCGAATTCGACTGCGTATTAATTCAACTCATTGGCTGTAGTTGCTTTTCTTCACCGTCGGGACTTCTGGTTGCAGTGTTACTAAATAGGTTGCTGTGGACTCTTCTACTGTTTGTGTGTCTCATTGCTATAATTTATGCTCGATTACCGCAGAACGTGGGTGCAACATGCGCAAGTAATTAGACCTTTAATTACTGCGAGCTTTGCTGCTCCTCGCGGCGAGGTCGAATGAGACTGCGCCGTCCTCTTGAGTCAGTGTGGCCAGCGTGCCCAGCGTAGACTTTTCCGATCTGAGGGTGTGCCCAATGGTGCGAACCACTGCCTGAGCACGAGCTTTGAGCGAGACAAGCCACTCTCGGCGGTGTCCGATTCTCCGGTCATCCAACAATTGGTCGAGGACACTCGCCAGCGCCCGGGCAAACGATGCCCGATAATATGGTTCGGCGGCCTTGTCTTGGAGGAGACTGTCGATACCGACGTACTCTGAGAGCCAAAATGCCTGTAAGCTCTTGGTGTTGTCTTTGGTCTGTAGGGCGGTGCGCATGATGAAGGACATTGTCTCCACGTTTGGCGTAAAGCTTCTGCCCTCGGGCCGCTTCTGGACCCCGGGAGGGGCCTTGCCCTCAGATTCATCGAAGGAATCTGCCTGAATGCCCGTCATGAGCTGAAATGACTTGATGGCGCCTTCCCAATCGCCAGTGCGGAGGCACGTCATGAGCACGAGGTGATAGGTCCGTATGTCGGGACGCAAATCGGGGATGTCGTATATAGCATCGTTCTTCAGGCACCATTCGAGCGCGTCGATGGCTTGGGACGACTCGTGGGGGGAAGCAAACATGGCGAGAGATGCGTGGGCGCGCAGAAGTTTGTGAATGTGTGACCTGGCCACGAGCGAGCGGACGCCAGGCCGATCGAAATCCAGATTGTCCATGATGAGGTGCATGAAATGGACACAGAGTCTGAATTTCTGCGTTGCGAAGCAGACTTGAAGGGCAGCGTCAAGAGTCCAGTAGTTGAGATGGGGGGAAAGCTTGAAGGGGTCTGGGTGGCCAGGTCTCGTGAGACCGAGGTGGTGGGCAATGATGTCTAGCGCGAGATTCTGGTCGGCTGGTCGACCACGGGAGAGGGCATGTATGGTTGCTGCAATGAGGCGGGAGTCGAGCTCAAAATCTGGACGCTTCTGCATGGTCTTTTCGATTTGTAACCAGACGTGCTTTGCGTCTGAAGAAGCAGCATCGCGGTCGGACGTGACACCTGCGCGTTCCTGGCGGTTGGCAATGGCGCGGAGCATGGCTGTGAAAACGAATCTATTTGGTGCGTGAGGACCATCCTGGTCCATGGCAAAGTAGACATCGAACATCTTTTGAACATCACCTGCGGCACCGAGGATGGATATGTAGATGACAAGGGGGGTGAGCGAGAGTTGTGCGACGTTGGCGGGATCGTGGTGTTTGATAGAATGCGTGTATTCGAGGTAGTAGTGATAAAGGGCATGCGCATTACCGAGCTGTTTGGGGTGGTTTGACCAGTCGTCGATCTGGGAGAGACCCTTGAGCATGGTCGCGAAAGTGGAGATGTTTGGGGAGAAACCGCGACGTTTCATCTGCACGGGGGGTGAGGGGGGCTACCGAGGAGGAGGAGAGGGACTCACATCGACGAAGAGGCCATACGCGAGCTGGAACTTTTTGTGGGCCATGCAGAGGGAGAGCATGGTATTCCATGCGGGGACGTTCTGGGTATCTCTGGGCACGGAGCGGAGGCGCTGGACAGCAGCGTCGACGTCTCCATCTGCGGAGAGCTGCTTGAGCTGCAAGGCGAGGTCGTACGGGCGCAGGAGTTTTCTGGGATGAGACTCCGGACGGCGGGGTGTTGCAATGGCGCGCACAAAACGGAGCACGCTCGGAGCGCGTCTGGCGAACATCAAAGGACCGTAGGTGACAAATCTACAATTCATGGCTGTGCTACATCACGCCTTGTGTAGTCTAAGATCAACCCGTCTAGCTGCCAGTCCAATCATAAACAGCGACAGCAACGCAGCTCCAACCGCGATCGGCTTCTTCAGGTGCGCTGACAACGGTACCTTGTACGAAACCTACACCCACTCGTCAGAAATTGCACCCAAAACACAGCACCACTGGACGTACATATATCATGGCAGCGTGCTTGTCGGTCAAATTTTCGTATGTCAACGAAACAGCCGGGCGCCCCGTCGTATCAAGGTAGCTCACGTGCGTCGAGATCGTACTCGACAACGCAGGGAAAGGTGTCACAACGTCAATGTCACTGTAAAACTTACATTGAGCCCCCTCTCGTCACTTTGTACAAAGCTAAAATGCTTACGTCGCGCCCTCGGGCAGAATAATTTTAATCTCGGCTTCGTCAACCACCGATCCAGGGATGTGCGTCATGACGGGAACACCGACGATGTGCCTCTGATTCGCCGCATCCCAGCTCACCGAGTCTTGGAGTGGGGTGTCGAATCCAAGAGTAAACGAATAGTTCCATCCACCCAACAGCGGATACCTGGGCCGCATTTCAAGGATGCTGTGTTGAATGGCCTTGCTGCCCTTGGGCACAGAAGGGGTTCGGCGCAGATGGGACGTGGATACATTCCCGTTCAAGTCATAGAAGTATGCGTTAGTCACGCCTGGAGGGAGGTGTAGGATCAAGCCGCTAAGAATATGCGCAGACACGCGACCAAAATAGTTTTGGCCTTGGTACTCGAGGCGGGAAAAGTGTCCTTTGAGGCTAAACACATCTCGCAACGGTCAACAATTAGTATATGACAGGACGGGCGCACTACTTACAGAGGACCGGCATTGTGGAGGTTAATCTTGTCCTCGATGTTGAGATTGGATCCCCAGTGGCTAATTTCAGCCGAACGCTGAAGTGTCGTGACCTCGAGAACGGGGTGATCGTAGTTGTAGTGCACAGAGACGGGCTGCTGGTACTTGGAGAGGAACTCCGTGCTCGTAGAGGGACCCACATTGTGGTAAGGTCCATATGTGACGGTAGCTCCAGACTTGGTGACCGAACCGTCTCCAATGAATTCGTCTACCCCGTCAGGAGTAGAATAAGAAGGAATGTCCGGGGAGGAGGACCTGCACAAATGTTTCATTTTGCACGACAAGAACACGGACAAATCGGACACACCTAACTTTTGTACGCTGAACGAGAGTGGCGTAAGGGCTAAGGACGAACAAGTCGGTGTCATATTTCAGGAGTTGAGGGTCTGTCTGCGCAGCGTATGCTGGGTAGGGATGTGTTGCGTGCGTCTGGATCGTCTCGAGAACAAGATTGATCGTTCCATTGACAGCGAGCTTCCTCGGTAATGTCACGGCAAATACATGAGCATCACTTGGAGCAGATTGGCGTCAAACTCCCCAAGGTGCACGTACGAAGGTCGACGCACCTTTTACTGTCACGTTCGCCCAGGTCAGCGATATCGAGCGGCTGAGCTTGGCCTTTGACCTTGGCTTCTATCCAACTCGTCTTTTCCCTCTCATCCCTGCCAAGGGCGACGTGGTATACAGCTTGACCTGGCTCGAGTGCCTTGACAGCGTATGTGGTACTGACGTGCACGAGAGAGCCACCGAGTTCAATGGTGCGCACTATCGCTGTATTTTCGAATTCTGGGCCGGCCAAGGTAAAGGAAGGAAGAAATGAGCTCACGAGGAGCAGTGAGAGTGTTGGCCAGCGCTTCAACATCGTTTCGTGTGATGGTTTGGCTCAGAGCGACGTGTTAACTTTACAAGCCGGGTGGCTGTGACATTTACGCGGAATAGTATTGTCTAGTCTACCATTGCCACATCGATGCAGGATTCCGGAGAGGAACGTCCTCACGAACAATGCCAGCTGATACTATCCTCTTCAGCCGCATCTTACGCTTCTCCTCCTGTAGCTGCTCAAAAGTCTTGCCTGGCCGCAATATCACATTCAGCCGCGAATCTGGATGTACGCGTATGCCGAACTTCCCTCGTCCGCGGGGCTCAAGACGTTTGAGTTGCTTCGGACCTTTGGTCACCCATGCTTCGGCTACGAAAACGCGTGTGTTAGCAAAATCACAGGCCAAGCGTTCGAATGACGAGACTGGAGGGCATGGACTCACAGACAATCAGTTTCGAAGAATCCATCCTCTTGTACACGCTAGCGTGAAGCTTCGCAGTAGCCAGCATACTCTTAATACGGCTGCTAGCGCGCTTCTCGCTAAATTGCATCTGCATTATAGCGTGGTCGATGGGCTTCCCGGATATTTGCCTCCCAAGCATGTTCAGCTTTCTATGTGAAATTTTAAAGTTCGCTGTGGAGTATTTGTGCTAAGGGAGCTTTTGAACGTATGCGCTTCACGTATGCAAGGTGAGATGTACCTCGTGCGCGGGTTGCTTGGGCCGCTTCAATACTTGCTTTTCTTGTTTTCGCTTGGACATGGACTCCTTTGCTGTTGCGTCGCCGGTGGGCACGCCTTGGAACACTTCGTCTTGAGCAGGAGCCCCGTCCTGGTGCTTGACCGCGCGTTCAGACGCTTTCTTTGGCGCCGGAGCGAATTTCTCTTGAATCCACTGCATAGGATTCCAATAGCTGGTGGGGGCGATCAGGCTACGCGTGGAGGTGTCAGAAAGTATGACCTACGCTCGGCGACTCTGCCAAGGTATTCCGGGGTAGGGACTGCGGCCTACATGACTTTCTGTGAAACAAGTGAGCCTGAATCGCCTGGGCTGTTTCCGCACGCACTGTGTCTGATGAGTGCATGCATCCTTGCAGTTGGACCCAAGAATTTGTGTCACACTTGCCGTATCACGCAGGTTGTCACGCACGCGTTGGGTTCTTCAACGATGCTCACCATCGGCAGTATCCTGTATGTCGCCCTTCTCTTGATAAATGCAGTGGCCGTGCTCAGCGAGGACCGGTTTCTTGCACGGAGTATGTTCTGCCTCCTTGTTCCCTTGCGTTCACCCAACTCATCCTTTTGCAGTCGGCTGGACCTCAACGCAACCTCAGAACTCCAACGCTGGTTTCCATCAGCCCTATGACCAGTCTGGCTACGGTTATGCACAGCAGGACGTCGGCGTCAAAGTCCGCATTATAAACCTCATCAGTGCCGTGCGGACTCTCATGCGCAGTAAGCGTGTTCAAACATGCATGGAATATATACACCAAACACTCATATAAACAAGTCCCCCTGATAGGATTAAACCTAGTAGTCATCGTGTACGAGCTGATTCTTGGTGGCTAATCGTGTACATGGTGGTCCGGCATGCTTCCGCAGCGTGGACATTTCGCTTCTCCGCCTAGCTAGTTGGGATTAAAGCGCACGCTCTTGCGCCTCCTAATCATCGCTGTTTAGACGGTCGTACTCCTCGTTGATTTGCTTGATGAAGTCGGCAGGCGCGTGTCCACCCTATGCCTGATATGAAGATTATCTCCGTTGGTAGCTCTGTACTCACGCACCTCGCACTCGTACCAAGAGCCATCACGAATACAGACTTGCCTGCCATTTATTACGATCGTGCAGCTTTTCCTACCCCAGAAGGCTCAGTTTTCGTTAGTGGCCATACGACAATGCTTACTTGATGCCCAGTTCCCTACTGTTTTGGACGCTTTCCTGTAGTAGTTTGACGCCTTCTTCCCCCTGTCCGTCTATGCCGGCACACTGACTAGCTTGATCGGTCTCCCATTCAAACCCGGCAGTTGTGGCACAGCTCGCGGCTGTCTCGGGCAGCCCGATTTGATCACGGCCTTGATAATTCTGGCATTGAAGAAAAGGCCACCACTCGGAAGTTGGGTGATATTTGGCGACGCATAACTCGTACACATTTCCGGCGCACTCTTCCAAGCCGTGCATGCATGTTACCCCGTAAGCGGGGTCTGATGGATTTGGCCTTTGTCATATTAACGCGGCCCCGGTGAGTCATAGGGCATGAACATACTTCGCTATGAAAGAGAGAGAGATGTCCACTTTGTCGCCGACTCTCTGGAGCACGCGGTCCCAGACCGCCTCGCACAGCAAGGCGTCTGGGCAGCGAGACATTACGCCCAGGACCACTGGAACCTTGACATCCTTGGTGAATATGATTTGTGGGCCATCCTGCACTGTCAGTGGATGCACGACCGCCTGTGTCGACACACACAGGCTGAGGAGTGCAAGGGCGGTTAGCATCGTCGTGGTTGCGTTTAACTTGCGTTCGACCTTGGCGTGCTCTGCCTCATCGGGTATAGAATGACGCCATGCTAACGTAAGCATGTGTTGCCAGCTCGACTGCACCACTGAAACTTGCCGCAAGTCACTGAGACTCTACTTAGCGAAAAATACATGTATGCGAATCCGATAATACGCATGCAGATGGTAGGCGGCGCTGACCTGGAATGAAAACAACGAGGAGAGAGGCACTACAGTGCTTCTTGTGAATGAGCATCGTCCCACCACTTTCTAGTTTCAGGATCGTTCGGGGGTATGAAGTATCGACATCGAGATTGAAAGGCTGTGATATGTATGTCAGTAAAAAAGGTATAGGGTCAGGGGTGCAGCTGACCCTCGAGGGACCGTTTTCGTATTATCTTTTCAACCGATAATTCATTGTGCACCTGGTTTCTCTGGACACCAGGCCATCAGCGGCAGTTATTGACGGTAATGAAATTGCTTGCTTCTGACCTTCACCTCGTCGGCAAACAGCTCAGCTTGTGTCTTCCTCTTAGCCGTGGCATCGCCCTCGAGTCCGTCGAGTACCTTGTGCTTCTCGCTCATGGACTGATCCACAACATGTACACAATAGTCCACAATTTCCGTTCTCCGCTTCCAATTCTCTGTCGTGATCACAAGTTAACCTAACCACCCCTTGGGAAAGAGAAACGAACCCGAGCAGCTCACCAACGAGCTCCTTCCACACATATGCACAGGCTCGATCCTGTATGCTACCTTTTCCACCAGTCCCTTCGCGATCTCGATCGCGGAACTGTGCATTTGAGCGATTCAATCTCATCGTGATGGTGTCATCGAGTCTACGGTATTCCCTGAGAAGGTCTTCGGGGGATGAGCCACATCCCACAGTAAGCAGGGTCAGATACTCGCCTTTGAACAGGCTGAGGTTATGACATGTCGCTGGTGAGACGTGCACCAGCTGCGGTGTTAGCGACGGCGCTTGGATTGCGAGGCTCCCGAGCGGTGGAGAAGATTTGGAAGGCATTGTTCGACTTTGCCGGCATGCCGAACTGCCAATCGCAGAACCCAATTGTGGCTGTGCCTTTTCAGTACCCCGAAAAGGAAGGTTCGGTGGTTCGATGCACCTCTCCTGGCAGTGACTCGGAAGGGCATCATCACGCTCAATGTTGACCCGGGTGCATTCATGGATACAGGGGAATTATGCATCAAAAAAATACTTTTCCTTCGTCTTGACAGCTCATTTCGGGAACGGTCGTCCGGCGTGACTGATACAAGCTGATGCAATGTGCCGTCGGCTGTCTCAAAGTACTAGGGCCAGCAATGATCCAGTTCATTGTTGATAAATATTTCCCGTGCTAGCACAATCCCTCATCCAACTCACTTATCTTTGCTTGACGTTTGATGGCCGTGTGTGAGACTGTTCCTGAGAGACTCCGCGTAGCGAGCAGCGGAGTGCGGAGAGATACGCTTGCCCATCGGTTCTCCAGGTCCATCTGTTTCATCGCGGACGGCGAGGGTCATCGCCACAACCGTCATTAATGGACATTCATGAACATTACGGCTCCCAACGGGTCCTTTTTTTGTTGGTGGCAGGTATTGGCGGTGCTCTCACGATAGCTACAATGGATCACGAATTCTTCCGGCTTCGTGCATTGTCCATCATGCACCTGCCATACTATGACAGAAGCAGCGTCGTGCACTTAAAATGCTACAACGGGTGATATATTCAATATTCTAGCGATAATATGAGGGTATGTTCGGGGGAGGATACCTCATACATAATTATAATAGCAGCGGCGCAACGGCGTTGTTAAAGATACATATCAGTCTGTCACAATACATATGAAATACCACGCAACCGAAGAAACCACACTCAAAAGATCTACTCATCCGAGCCACCTATGAACGTGAATGGACGTACGGGGTCTGTAGCAGTGCCTTCTTGAGGAGATGGACCGGATTTGTGTTTCTTTTTAGACTGCCTTGGGACGTATCCATGCTCCTCGACCATGTGACGATGTCTCCGAGCGGGATCTTTGAATGCCATTCCGCATCCATAGCGACAAACGTGGGGAGTGGAACCAGTACTAATAAGCTGGTGTGTTAGCTGGTTCAGTCCCCTGATGGACCAATACGCACTGGCCATGCATATGGGTATCTAGAGAAGTCTTTTGTGGGAAACCCTTCTTACACACTTCACAGACAAACGGCCTAAAGAAGATGAGGAATTGCTCGTTGGCAGGCGCGTTATACTTACTTGTACCGTAAATGTGTGGTCTCGACGTGACGTTTCACAAGTTGCTTTTTGGATGTGTATTCACATGTGGGTTTCTTGCGGTCTTCCGGCGTCGGCCAAGTACATTGCCATTTTCTGGTGGTGCCATCAGGAGACAACGTCGGTTTCGCATATCGCTCCCATGTGTCTGTATCGCCGCGGGGCGATTGACGCGGGGCGGTAGGCCCGGTTACCGTCTCCCCCTCGCTAGCCTCGCTAATCTGAGGGCTTGCCTCACGCGAGGTTCTTAGCTGGTCGTCTTCAGAAGATGTGAGGGAATTGTTCACGGATGCAGCACGTCCCAACGCAGTGGTGAAGGGCCGATTAGGATGATGGGGAGGATGTCTATTTTGTTGCTGGGAGCTTCTTGTAGACTGCGGATGGCGATCCTTGTCTGACAGCTGCGCCCGGCTGGGAATAACTCAGTAGGTCAACGTGACGGGCATGACAGTCATACCTCATCGACTCCATTATATTTCGGCAAGAAGCGCTCCGGACAGATGACGCACTGAGGCGAAAGTGTATGATAAGATTACCAAGTCTTTCACAGACATGGAGACCAACGTACCGCCCCTCGGGTGATGTACTACGCCGCTTCTTGGGAAGTATATTGGTGGCAGAGCGATCATAATGCGTTAATGCCGGAGAACTGATGGAGATCGATGAACAACCTCGCTGCAACTGCGGCAAAGAACGCACGAAATGACGGGTGAATCATGTGTGCTCAACGCAGAGCTGGTTGACGCTGACCGCATGGGGTCTCTGTTGTCGTAGTTGACGTAAATGATGGGAGGGTGGCTCATTTGTGACGCAGCTTGAAAACCCGGCCACATGTAGGTCGCAGTAGGTGAATTAAAGACCGAAAGCGAAACAGGTCGTTGTAGAATCTCATTATTAGCCCGTGGCTCTGTTAGGGACGTCGAGGCGATGCGACTTCTTGCAGCCATGTCCGGGTGAGCTTAGGTTCGATTACATGCGAGCAAAAAATACCTAGAGATTAGTCTGTCTCTGGGATTTACGTGCTCCGTCGCGTTCCAAGGCCGTGGAGGGGGTAATCGACGGTCGTGATCGAAATTGAATCCCTCACGAGAGAAAGGTGGCAACACATGTTGTGGCCTGCTGTTCGCAGCGATTATATTACGGTTATATACCGATCAATGATTCACCATTCGGAGGAGGGGGGGAAAGGATGACGAACCTTGATGGCGCCCTCTGTGGTTTTTCCGTTAATTGGGGAGATCGGGGTCGGTCAGGCGTGGTCGACTGACTCGGACGCATCCTGATGTACTCCGGGGATGGTGACTTCATGCCAACCTCTCGTCGCTCGGCCGGACGATCTGCCTGGTTCTCTTCGTGTGCTGGGGATTCGGAAGCCCTGAAGACATTGGATTATAAGCCACATCCAGTGGCGAGGAAGTGTGGCGTCAGCATAAGCGCACTGCAGGCGATAAGCGAAAGAAAGAAAAGCGAAGGCGCAATAGCGACGGAGTTCGCGCCTAAAATCTGAAACGCAGGACGAGGCAATTGTTGCACGTCGCATGCGTTTTCGATCCGACCGTCACGCTGAGAGTGAAAGGGAAAGCGCTACCACTTGCCATAAGTGCTTTTTAGCCTTGTCGAAACGTTCCTCGGCTCCAGAAGCTGGCAGGGACGGTGGTGAGGCCATAGCGAGTGGCAGGGAGAACAGGGGGAGGTGAAACGACGTTCAGGCGTCGTTTGGACGGGAGAAGGGATTTAAAGGAATCAAAGGGACCCATCTTCCGGTGGAGATTGTGCACATAGATATACTACGCGATCAGCACTAAATCGAGTTTCCCAGTGAACGAAACATTTATCTGGTCGGAGATCTGAAATTGTTTGCATCGGGCGTCTGGTCTCGATGCTCGCGGGATATCTACCAAGCCTTAACCTGAAAGATGCACAGTCCGAATGTGGGAAAGTGATGGGACAGAACCATGTTAGACGAATGCGATAGGTAGGTGGGTCCGAGGGCCATATCGATTAACCACCAAGCGAAATATTATCTTACGTACGCAGAACCGAACGCTGACCACAAGGCACCCTGTCAGAACAACGTGAGGAACGGCTGACTGGCATTGAAGTAACGGGGCTAATTAGCGCACTTTGCATTTTGGCCGACTTTGCCAACTCCGCAAGGGCATGGATTTGCGGCCGGGTCTCAGAGGCCGCACGGGCTCAACCGTTGATTCACAGGTATGTTGACAGCTGTATGACCATAATTTCGAAGCAACGAGACAGCAGATCTACAACAAATTGGCGAGTTCTACAATTCCAGCACTTGATATCTGACGGGCCTGTACAAAAAAAGGAAAGTTGCCGCTTTTGAGACAAACACTGCAATCGAAAATGGAAGCAGTGTCGGCGCAATGACCGTTTGGAGGACTTACCTAAAATAATAAGCATGGGGAACGCAATTCACTGTTGTTCATTGTCAGAGGCCGACTCGGGCGAGAGGAGCTGTGTGGAGCGCATGTTGGTGGATTCTTCTTCGCATTGATGCGAATTCATTTCCGTTTCACAAGAAAACAAGGAGCGGGCTGGTGGAAGAGATGACAACTCCCCGATCCGTCCAGATCGCCGTAGGGGTTTCATAGGCCTGTCCACCTCCATGTCATCGCCACTCAGTTCCGCCGCCAAGTGTCCTCGATCTTGAGATTGGGGCGTAATGAGGAATGGTGGCGTGATCGACTCTGCGTCATCGTCATGAGAATCGGGGTGGGGGCGTTTCCGCTTTGAGGGGGAGGGGAGGGGAGAATAGGTGCCAGATAATGAGGAGAAGACTTGGCGATTGTTTTCACGCGCGGAGAGTGGGTAACCAGCAGTGCTGGTTGAAGAGACAGGTGCCTGTTTCAAGGGTGACGAAGGCGGTGAAGTCAGATATCCTTCAGTGACGGCTATAAGACACGTTGGAAGAGTGTAAGCCGCATTGGGGGCGGGGAATACGTGGAGACACGAAACAGACTCTTTCGGGCGCGCATGGAGGCGGCACGAATGCTGGCAGCCAAGTCTCCAGCGGACGTACTATGGGTAAGTTTAATGAAATGAGGAATTGTAGCCCAGTCGCACGTAGCTCACACGTCGTTCCCTTGAAACTGCGAAGCGAGTCTCGTCGCATGCTCGTCGTCTGTTAGTATACGTTTCACGGACGCGGGTAGCATGTCTCCGAGTGATGCGTCACGTGATGAGGGGAGACGAACAAGGGGTGAACATATTTTTATTATTTTACGGGCGACAACCGGCTTGTCGGCATCGGCACCTCCGCCCGGACGAGTAACCATGTTAGGAAAGAGGTGCGTCGTCCCCGCTCTCTCGAGCGCATTGAGCTCGACAGCTCCCCGCCCGCGATGCTCCTCCTCGTGCCGCTCCTCCTCCCCGCCGCCGCCGCCGCCCAGGCCATCTCCACCGCCATGCCTGTCCCCCCGCTCCAGTGGCTCAACATCACCGGCCTCATCCAGGGCACCTCCGCACCCCCACTCAAGTATCCCTCCATCGGCTACGACGACACCTCACGCACCCTCCTCCTCTTTGGCGGCGAATCCTCCAGCGGCATCCCGACCTCCCAGACTTTCCTGTCCGTCCGTCTCCTTCTCTTCCTCCCACAAGCTCATCTTCTCTCAGCATCGACTGCAACAGCAACGCATGGTCCCTTCCCGACCCCCAGGCAAATCTGCCCACGACCCCCCCTCCCGCCAGATGCATGGCCCTCAGTGGCGATGACTTCTCCTCCAGCTAGTCCGTCCCCCGCGTTCCTCCCTTCTCCCCTCTCACGTCCCCTTGCAGCCGTCGCGCCCATCTTCTCCTCGGTGGAAAGGGCACCAATGACCAGCCCTTGTCCGATGTCTGGGTTCGTCCCCGCTCCCTCGCTTTCGCCTTGCTGCTTACCCCACCTCCAGGAATACGACTACCTCAACCAATTCTGGTCTCAGGTCACCGTATCCCCGGGTGCACCTCCCCCCCGATGGAGTGCATCAGGTGGCCGAGATTATCGTACTGCCGCCGACAGCGCGTCCGCAAACACCACCTTTTACATGTCCGGTGGTACAGACGGCCACTCAATGTTCCTCGTCGACGAGGTCTGGCAGTTTGAAATGACTGGCACTCTCTCCTCCAATCTCGCGACAAACAACACCTTTGGCAGTTGGTCCAGTCAAACTATCGGTAATACACCCGCTTCCAGTGTCAACCAAGCGTCTGCCGTCCTCGGAACCTCCATCATCTCCGTCAGCGGATGCAATACTACCGCCGACTCCGGCGACGTTTGTGCTGAATCCAATTCATATGTTGTCAACGCAGGCCCTTCTCCTTCCGAAATAACCCCGCCTGCCTGTCCGGCCCCCCGATACGGCGGTGCATTGATCTTCAACCCTTCCGGAGCCTCCTCCTCCTTTGCTTCGCAGGTATTCCTCATTCTTGGCACCTTTAATTCTTCCTACTGGGATGACCAAGGCGGCCTTCAGCGTGGTGAAGTTGCAGTCCTGGACACCGAAACCGGGGCCTGGAGCAGAGTCCTTCCCGCAGGTGACCCGGGAACATCCGGCACACCGACTTTCCCTACTCCTCGTGAAGGCGCAGTCGCCTATTCGTTTAGTGAAGCACTCGTCGGCAGTAACCGGAGTGTGGCCGCAGATACTATCGTTTTTGGCGGTCAAGATGAGAGTGGCACATATCTTGACGAAGTTTGGATCCTCAGAGCCTACAACGGAGTCATTACCGCTTCTAATTCTTCCTGGGGTGGACCCAGTGGGCAGCTAGAAACTGGTGTCGACGCTAATGGCGCGGGTGTTACTATTCAATACATGACCCAGTGCGCATCTCAGCTCAAACCGGTTCCGACGACCTCTTCTGCGGGCACTCCCACAGCCACCACCACCACCACCACCATCCCCCAGTCGTCTGATTTGTATGATGTTTCCTTCGCGCATAAGCTTGTCGCCCCTCTCTCCGTCGCCCTCATCCTTCCTGCGATCCTCCTCGCGCGATTAGCACTCCCGCCAGCAAAGGTCACGCGTCCAATTGACCGCAAAGGCCCTCTTGTCTATTCAGCGTCGGTGATTGCTATCTCCGCATATGGTTTGGGGCTCGCTGGTCTTGTTACATCTTTCACGTCCATTCGATCCACGATGTCCGTGACAAAACGTAGTGCCTCGGGTCCCGTTCTGCAAACGGGACACGGTATAGCGGGACTAATACTAGTCGTTGCACTATATATCGTCATACCTTTCCTCTATCTTCTTTCATTCTTTCGATCAGCACGGCGTCACCCTCAAAAGGAAGTTGTCGATCGTTCCGAGGCCGCTGCATCTCGCGCCAATTCGGTGGACACCGCAGAAAAGCTGGCATCATGCCCTGCTCCACAACAGACGCAGTACCCGCCTTCACCTCCTGCCTCGCCGCGAACGCGGTTACATTCATGGGGTGGCTCTAGTTTTTGGCTTGGTCGCCGGAGCCGAGAAGGAAGGGTCTCAATCGACAGCGAATCAATGCATTCCGCTGGACCTCAGCGAGCCTTCGAGGTAGTTAACCGTCCTGCTCGCATCCGTAGGGCCAGCATCAATGGCCTCGCATATCCAAATATCGAGATTTACCAGCGCGTGCCAGTGGTGCCTCGTAGTTTAGGCGATGTCGATTGGCTAGATCGGCGGCGCAGTCTAAATGCAGTGGTATGCATGATCTTTCATACCGCTTGTGACGATACTGACCTCACGTTGTTTCTCTTCTCCCTGCCGTCCTTTCATTGGGCTGTCCGTATGAACGATGGCCATCAAATTAACAGAACGAGCTCGATTACGTTGTCAATCATGGCAGAATGCAGGGGCTTTCGAGTGGCTCGACTCCTAATACGGCAGACATGCTTAGTACTCGCGCATTGATGCCAGCCCCCGCGTTTCCCCGTACCACGCACGAGCTCCCACCGCCCTTCGAGCTCTCGATCCGCATTTTCCTTCACATGCTTGTTCTTGCACTTTGCGTCTTATCTCTCGTTGCTCTCTGGTATCGTGCCCCTATGTCTTTGTTTGCTGTATTCCTTCTCTGGACCGTCATTTTTTACATATCGCTCTTTGCGCTTGCTTGGCATGGACGTCCTGGCAAATCACTTCTTACTACTATGGCTGCGCGCATTCGAGGCTCACCCCCTCAGGCGGTCCCTTCCCCCGGCACACCAACCTCCCGCCCGCTCTCAATGACAGGCACGGATCAATATCCTTTCCCGACCGACGCTCGCGGACCATACCTGCATCAACCCCTCTACCGCGCAACCGGCCACGACGACGTCTCCACGAGCCAGGGTCCTCGTTCTGTGGAGACGGATGATGACGATGATGATATCGACGAAGACACTAGACAACGACGGATAGAGGAGGAAATGGGCAGACGAGAGGTTTCGATTGTCACAGTCCCGAAACGCAGATTGTGGATTACGAACCCGTCATGATCAGCCGATTTCCTCCCCCCCCCCCTTTCCTTTACTCATACATACTCAATACTGACCACAATCATGACGAGTCCGAGATCGAAAGTTTTACGTTCCCCCCCCTTTGATTAACGTGCCGAGTCGTGTTTCGTCGTCGTTTGCAAGCTCATCTTTCGCCCACCCCCCGAGCTCACACCTTCCCTCTCCGATTCTCAGCCGTGCATCGTATTATAACCCTTGCAACAACTTCATAATCACCTTCATTCATGGATCCATGTCGCATTGTTTCACGGTATATTCCAGTAGATCTACCCGGACATTTTATTGTACCGATGTATTTCTGTATGCAAAGGACGAAAGGAGTGACTTATTTCTAAAGTTTTCTTATCGAGGGGAGAGTCCATTGAGTGCCATGTTAGGAGAGGCGTGAGTACTGTACTAGAATCAATGGTACGAAAGAATGGAATGGAAGGAAGGGGAGGAGAGTGAGTATGATAAATAATTGAAAGGTAACAATTTGAGTCCAGTTTCTCAAAACTTCCAAGGTGATAATAAAATAGAAAGTCTATTGTTCGCCCTCAACAGCGACATCGTGACGCCATCTATCCACGCGCCCATACTTGGCAGCGTCATGCGCGGGAGGAGGAGAAGGAGGTACAGGTATGGCCATCAAAGGGGGGGCGCCCATACCCATATTCATGGGCGGCCCGAAAAACCCAGAACCCATCATCGCAGGGGCACCAAAGTAGAAGCTGTTGTGCATCTGTGCTTGCATCATCATTTGCTGTTGCTGCTGTTGCTGCTGTAATTGCGCAAGCATCTGGTACTGTGTCTTGCGCTGTTGCTCGGGGTGCAATGCAAGCGGCTTGTCGTCATCTTCATCCCCATCATCCCCACCCATGACTGGAAGAGAGGTATGAGAAGCCATGGTGGGAAGACGGGAGGCACGGAGACCAAGGGGCTGCTCATCGTCATCGTCGTCATTCGTCGATGGGCGTCCACCAGTGAGATTGTCGAAGTTGAAATTTGGTAGGGATAACTTGGACTGACTGACTGAGAGCTTCGATTCACTGAGCACCGCTGCAAGAGGTTTATCTTCATCGTCGTCCTCATCCACCAGCCTCGGAGGTGGCATCTGCGTCGCCCGCTTGGCAATCCGCTCGGCGGCCGCAGTTAAGGGAAGATCCTCCTCGCTATCTTCATCTTCATCCCCATTTGGCAGAGGCTCTGACAATGGAGCGGAAGACCTGACATAGCGAGGTCCATTACCAGTTGCGCGTATTGGCCTTTCATCTTCGTCAGACGATTCTGCTACCCAGTTATCAGCCGCTTTGTTGGAGATGCGGCCAAGGGACTGTCCCAGAGGAACGTCGTCATCGTCGCTTTCACTTTCGCTTGGTGCATCATCATCTGCTGCGGGTGCGCGCCTGAGAATAGGCTTCTGAATGGCCGGAAGAAGGGGAGGTTCGGATGAAACGCGAGACTCCAAAACATCTCGAGGTCTCGCGTCGGGTTGTGGCGGTGTTGATTCTGTTTCTTGCAATTTCGACTTGCCCTTCTTCTTCTTCCGCTGACGTCGCTCTGCGTCCTCTTGCTCACGTTTCCTACGCTCCTCAACCTCAACCCGTTCCTGAGCCTCAATTTCCTTGAGCTTCTGCAACTCACGATCCCACAACGTGTCGACGCCAAAGACGGAGCGGCTTTGCGGAAGATCCCCCATAGAAGTCGAAGCTCCAATGATAGGTGGTTTCTCGCCGTTTGAGTCGAGGAGTGGTGTGGCAGTGGAGCTTCGTCTCATAAATGCTGAGGCTCTGTTATCGGGGTTCTGCGAATTTGGTGGGGGGCCAAGCGAATCTGGATCAATCAGGGTGCCTGGCCGTCTGATCTGTCCGCGGACCATCATAGAAGGTCGGTTATCACCCTGGAATGTACTGTGATGGAGAAAAGATAGTCAGCCTCAGAAAACTGCCATTAGTGGTATCAAGCATACCGAGCCCTTTGCTTCATCTCCAGTTTTCGATGTTCAAGATTGTCGATCAAGCTTCGACCATACAGTTTACCAGCAGGTCGCTTGACCTCCAACTCCGTTGGCAGCGGCACAGGAGGTAAGGGAACAGTGGAAGGCACTGGCGATTCTTCCTCTTCCATCTCAAAGTGAGCCTGTTCTCCATCTTTGAGTGCACGAGGAAAATGACGATCGATATCCGAGTAGGCAATATCCCTCTGCCCACCGACGGCCAGGGTGTTTCGGAAAGCAAGCTGGGACAACGAAAGGCTAGCACGAGGATTCGGGGTGAAAGAGTTGGAAGCAACGGGCACAGATAGACGAGAAGATTGGGTAGCCGGGGGAAGAGGAGGGCCATCGGTAGATGCTTGGAAACCGCTATGCGGCCTCATCGCGGGCTGAGGTGGTTGAGCACGGACAGTACTCTGTAATGGGCTTGGCATGACAAGAACTTTCGGCCGGAGTAATTCTAACGTGGAGAGTGGTCGATCATGTCGTGACTCGGCATCGGCATCGTTTTCAAGGAGCATACGTGTGCCCATGGAGTTAACGGACAAAGTTCGACCATGTGTCTTGGGATCAAAGCGAGAGGAACGGGAGGGAGAAGGAGGACGGACGGAGAAAAGGTTGTCATCGGCGAGCATGTTCTTTGATGCCATGGTGCCAATCGATCCATTCGACATTGTCCGACCATTATTCGCCTTCGGGTCGAAGCGAGAAGCACGATCTGGAGAGGGAGGATGAACAGTGAATGGATTGGCATTTTCATCGTTAGGAACTTCGTTTAGCAAAGCCTTTGAACCCAAGGTTGCATTAGATTGTGTGCGCGCATGAGCAATCTGCAAATCTAAGCGTGATGAACGAGACCCTGGTCTTAGAGTTTCCTCTGGACCGGGAGACGACCGCCCCGAAACAGAGACAGAAGGGAAAGGGACAGAATGGAGCGGTACTTGGACAGGGAGAGTCTCGATGAGGAGATGAGCAGAAGCACGACGGCGTTGAAGTGGCAGTTGTGACTGAGACTGGTCGAGGACTGCCGAGGACCGCACACGCCCAAGACTGTCGGGACCACTATCAGCATCCAAAAATGCGCCACCTGCGCCGAAGTCATTCAAGGCACCAACACTCATGGACCGCATCTTTCTGCTGTAGGGAGTGTCACCAGCGACACTGTGCGCAGTACGCACTGCGCTGCCGACGTGTGGATTGGGAAGTATCTCTGATTTCGCCCTCGCCTTGCCTTTTCCTTTTGCCTTGTTCTTTTCCATGAAAGCGTCAAGTCCCCATGAGGTGAGGTCGACTTCTACACCACCCTCGTCAGCCGACTCGTCCTCATCGTCGGCGTTTCCGAAAGGGTTTTGGAGGGCATCTATCGAGGCTCTTGTTCTTCTATTGGGTGGATCGCTCCCGACCTCGCTTGGAACTTGGACACCGAGATAGTCTGTGCTCCTGCGGGACTTGTTCAAGGGAAGATGGCGACGGAGGTGGGCGAAGATGGCGCTCTCGTGAGCGGAGCGGTAGGGTGCGTCGGGATTGTCTGGGTCATTGTCGTATTCTGGATGTATATTGGTGTGATGATTCGAACTGTGGTGCTTTCGGAGATGAGTCTGAGGACTCACCAAGTAGGGCTGCGGCGAGCTGGAGACGGGAGAACGCAGCAGGCTTGGCTGGCATGGTTAGCCCAGTTGGAAGTAGTGGTTCAGCTACACTGCCAGGTGACGGTGTGAACACCGTCCCAGGATCCTCACAGGTCGTTGGAGCAGCTCGATATTTCAAGAATACTCAGGCGCGATTTCAACTTGAACCATGATTATGCTAGTACTGTACATCACAGTTCGTCGTGCGCAACAATTACGTTCCCCTCTTCGTCAATTTCCTCCACCTCCAGTTGGAAGCCTTCGTTGTTTACGAACTCATCCCATGTATTCGCGTCTTCTTCGTACCTCAAAACCTCCTCGGGAAGCGATGGATCAACAGGCGGCGCAGGCTTCACAGTAGTGTCTGTCGGTGCAGTCTCCGACACACCCAATGACCGTCTCAGGACACGATCCACCCGGGTCAGGAACCTGATGCGCCGTTTTGTCAGTCAATAGCAGGTATGTGCATCGGGCAAAAACCCACAGGTTGGAGTCGGCTACATCAAAACCAGAGCGGACCAGTGCTCCGTCGATGAGAATCGCAGTAACCTCTTGAAGTTCGGCCTCAAGGTCCTCATCCCTCACTACACCATCTACCTCCAACTGTTCGACCCGGTGAAGCAACCCTTCAATCAGAGGCGACCGAGGGTTAATCTCAAGTACTTTCTGCTTTTTCATCATATCTTGCATGCCATCATTCTTGGCGCCTCTGTTTGTGGCGCTCATCAACTTTTGGACATTGGCCGTGAAACCAAAACTGTCCGCTACGATGGCGCATGGGCTCGTCACAAGCCTATCAGAGATAACAACTGTATCTCACGGTCAGTCCGGATAGATCTTTCAGCGCGAGGACAAATGGTTTTTACCGTCTCTCGCATTCTCGCCCACCTGGGCCTTCAGCCAGTTGAGCAAAGGTGCAAACCTCTGCGACAGGGTTTCCATGCTCTCCACCTCTTCCTCGGAATCTGTAACGAATTTTACTCGTTGCTGAGCTGTGTATAAAATTAATACTTACCATCCCCAAACTTCAGACCAGCCTTGGCGACATCTTGGAATTGAATGCCCCTGTGAACAGTTAACATTCAGTCCGCTAAATAGAGAAGCAGAACTCACTTCCAGCGCTGCAGACTATGTATCAAGATCTCGTCCAAGGGCTCATTCATCAAGAAGACTTCATAGCCTCTCGCGTGGAGTTTCTCCACGAAAACACTGCCTGCAAGATGCTCGGCAGACTTACCCATGTCAGCAAGGTAGAAAATCTGGTTCTGGCCTTGTTTTTTATTATTGACATACTTTAGAGTTTTGTGCGGGTCAGTCCTGCAGCCTCCACCGTTCACCGTAATTCACGTACATCGTCGAAGGAGGTATCGTTTCTCTGGTTGGTTGTGTAACGCGTCAAACCCGCAGTCCTCTCGCGGTTCTTGCTGTCATCCGCTGCGCCAAGCTTGAGAACGGTGTTATAAATTCCGTTGATCTCATGGAACTTTTCTGGATCTTCCTCGGCAATTTTTCCGAAGAGCTGAAGGAGGCGGCGAATAATGAGATTCTTGATCTGTTTGAGGAATGCACTGGATTGCAATGTCTCGCGAGATACGTTGAGAGGGATATCCTCAGCTAGACATAAATTTAGTCATACCGACCGTAAGATGGTTGCAGAGGCATACCGTCAATTATGACCTTAACCCAGCTAGCCCACTTCGGTAGAGCATATTCACCAAGATCGGAAGTGATGAATACGTGCTTCACAAATAGTTTGACATCGTTGGTGGATGCATCAATTGGTTGGTTGAAGAAATCATTAGGTCTAGACTCTGTCAGAATCAAGTTTCCGTGCTCAGACTTCCGACTCACAACCGAGAAGGAACATAAATAAGTGCGCGGAAGGAGACACCATCCCCTGAATCCCCAGCGAAGTGAGTCCATGTTAGAGGTTTTTGAAAGTCCTTGAACGTGGCTTGGTACAGCAACCCATACTCCTCGTCCGTGACAGTTTTGGGATCACTGATATCCTTAATCTCGAGTCCTTTTTACTCAGAATGGCAAAGACGCACCGCATCCAAAGAGGAGGTTGAGAATTCATGTGCTCCCACAGGCCGACCATAACCTTCTTCGTTTTGGGTGCAACGGGGTCAGCCTGCTTCTCCTCCTCGACCACGGCTTCTTCCCCGTCGTCTTTTGTCTCGGGATCATTCTGTGGTGTTCCTTCTTCTTCTATAAGAACTTCCTCCTCAACTTCGTTCCAAAGATAGATGGGGAAAGAGGTAGAGAAGGCTGAATGTTGGTTACTTCCACGAGTTTCAGCGTAATGATGTCATCGCAGTCGCAGGGAGATACATACATGAGCTTCATCAAGTTCGAGGTGACCAAATACTGTTTCGCGTCAGTCTTCAATTCAAGAGTAATTTCTGTGCCGTGTCCGAGGGTATTTCCGCGGGGGTCAGGATATACTTCAAAAGTGCCTTCATCGACAGAGGAGCTGAAGACGTTCTGCGAGGGGTTGGGATGCCTAGAGGACTTTGGCGGAATGGATGCGACTGTGACTTGATCTGCGACAAGGAAACTAGAAGCGGTGATCAAAATACTCGGACACCAAACGTAGCATCAGAGTAGAGTGATAGGCACCTGCTGTAGAATCCGAGACCGAAAGCACCGATTAGGTTACCAGAGCTAGTGGTGTCCATACTGTCCGCTGTTGCGAGGAACTCGGAAGTCCCTGATTTCGCAAGTGTTCCCTGAGTGCAACATGAGTGTATTAATCGCCAGTACCACCCTAGCAGCGTACCAGGTTGCTTGTTAGCTCCTCCGCACTCATTCCAACACCAGTATCTAGGTCCGTTAGTTCTATCCAGAACACGACTGGAAAGACGCGTACCAGTGATGATAATGCGACCACCAATACCATCTTCATTCTTCACAGCCTTGATGGTCACGTTCAAGGGGGAAACACCATCATAGAAGTCTTTCTCCGTAAGAGCGGTGAGGCGGAATTTCTCAAGAGCATCATTGGCATTGGAAATTAGTTCTCGGAGGAAAACATCTCTGATGTTACTGGATCAGACCCAACAGGCGAGGAAGAAAAAAACAAGGCCTCGGCGATACCTGTTCGAGTAAAGACTAAAAGGTGCATGAGACTCCAATACAGCACCAGGAGTCCAGGACCGAAGGATGCTCACCTGTTGATGACTATCTTGCGAAGACGTGCTACGTCACTCTGCGCATGGATAAGGACTGGGCACAAGAGCTTTGTGAGATACACACTTGGTATTCCTGCTTGATTCTTGGGGTATCACTGGCATCCTGGGCTAGTGTATGGGAAGTGAGGATGGAGAGCGCCAGAACCAGCGAGCGGAGCAGGCGCATCGCTGAAACACCAGAGCAAGACCGAGTAGCGAAGGACACGTATGCAACACGGAACGCAGTTTATATAAGTAGATTTTCCCGGGCGAACTGGTTTTGGCGGCAATTTGGCGGGGTCACTGACGTGTCACATAATCATGTGACTTATTTTCCTTGTCACGTGCTGAGCGCGTTACCACATCAAGCTGCTACATTTCATTGGCGTTTAGGGAATAGAGCCAAAATGGATTATATTCCATTATCACTCCGATTCTGATCTGAGAAAGCTTACCTGGCAGGAGATGGATGCAGTGAAAGTAGTATTGCGGCAATCAACTCGGTCACCTCCCGTCGCCGAGGAACCGCCAATGGGACCTGGACAGTATCCGGCGTTGAGGACCATTCCCCGGCGCCCCATCGTATCCTTCAGGCTGCGTCCCAAACACAACCGCAGAGGAGAATAGCAAGTTTAAAATGAGCCATACAGCAGGTAGTTACTTATAGTAACTATCACAACGCAATGTGAGATCTTGCCGCCGCGGATTCTCAGCGTTGGGATGCCGGTGCATACTCCAGTTGTCACAGCACCCTCAGCGTGTGTCGAAGTCCAGTTGGATTGTTGATGATCGATCGTCCATTGGTGATCATCAACAAAACAATCCAATATTTCCGTGTATCAACATATACCTCCTGGTTTCAAGTTGGTCACCATCGGGGTGCTCCACGACTGGAACTTTCGCCAACATGTTGTGGGCTGAGCGAACTGTAGAGGCGCAGCCAGTGCGATCTTGTTTTGACGGGGTCTTTGTGACGACCCACTGGCAGCCGGAGGTCTGAACTATCGAGGTATCTGCGAATTCTACACCGCCCGAGAAGCTTCGAGGCATACTACACCACCGCGTGGTAATAAATGCGGCAAGTTGCACCGACTCCGTCATCCCCGAACACATTTCAACAGCATGATGGACATTCATCAAGTACCTGATATTGTGCCACATGTGGTATTATTGCTCCCTGCTCCAAGCAAACGTGTTCCCATTTGGAAATGTTGTCAAATGTGAACAGATAACTTTGGCGCGGACAGACCGGCCAAGTAGTCCTGCGGCACAAACCGTGAGGATGAGCAGGGCGTGTAGAAGAAACACGAGAAACAACACACTCGAATCCACCTCTCTCTCTGGTCTGGGACATGCTCAAACATGATATACCTTTTGTCGTTCTGGAGATCATTAACCCAGAGATCAAGTCGGTTCAGAACCTCTGCGAAACTCTTACCTTGAGCACTTTTACGATGTCTTCCAAGTCGACATTTTTAGCCAGAACCTTCATGTCAACTTTTCCACCAAAGCCTTCTCCCTCGTCTTCACCCATGTCCTCGGCAGCTACTCCCCCGTCGGCACCCTCACCACCCATCTTTCCGAGCCTTCCCCAGAATTCTACAAAAGCATTTTCGGTCAACATCTCGTCGAATGCCTTCCTTGCGTCAGAAATCCTCTCCCTCTGCCATTTGTCAAACTCGTTCTCCAGTTCTTGGGAGTCAAACCCTAGTTTGGTGGCTGGCAATGACTTCTCGATCGATTCAAGTGAAAGTTGGGAGAAAGAGGCTGCCAGAGAGGGTGTGTGCGCATTGAATAATGCATGCAGACTATTCAGATGCTTTGAACGAAGCTGGTGCATGTGGGAATGGAACAAGTGTAACTGTTGATCTCTCGGTAGGACTGAATTTGTGAATCGCGGATCCGTTTTTAATTGCGGAAGCACGGCATCCCAAGACAGCTAAGTGGAGAGTCAAAGTCCGTTCCCAAACACGTTGATAGCGTACCTGGGGATCTCGAACAGCATCCGTCAAAAGCGTACTGGATGGAGAGAAACGAGTTGTTGAGTGCCACAGAAATAATAGTTTCAGGAAAGAAAATCCTAGCGTGGCTCACCGGAACACTCTTTCGCCTTCTTCCTGCGTCAACCCCAACCTGGACTTCCCAATCTCTGCTTCAGTGCGACCACGTTGAACCCTCACTTGTTCTTCGCGTTCTTTCAAAGCCCGTTCCCTCTTCTCTTGACGTTTACGACCAACCTCTGTTTCGTCTACAAGTGTGCTGGACTGCGGTTTGTCGACTTCGCCTTGATGGTTTTTGCTATCAGACGACCCACGGGCTTTCAGGAATGCGTTGAAGAGTTCCTCTCGGAGTGTGGATGAGCCAACGGCATCATACCGTGGATCATCGGACAACTTCCTTTTGATCTTTGGCAGGAATCCTTCAGCACATAAGAAACAGTAAAAATAAAGGGGGATATAGCTTACATCTTTCCAAAGCGAGTCCGACTTTACTATGCCAGATTCGCGAAGCAAGGCAAAGAAATCTGCTTCCGCCTTCTGAGCAGCAGCACGCTTTTCTAGTCAACCATGAGTCCCCGTCGTCGTGCAGGCCAGAAAAGACGTACTCTCTCCAAGCCCTTTCAAGTAATCCTTGAAGCATTTTTCACGCTCACGATCATCTCTGCCCCAGCCGTAGAAACGGCGGTCTTTCTTCCATGCTCGACGAAAATCGGACCATACGGTGCGTGTACTCTTCACCTCCTCACGGAGCAAGGAATCAAATTCTTCTTTGGGATTCGCTTGTGTCTTTTCCTTCTTCACGCTTTCTTGGCGCAGCTCGCGAGCACGATCTCGGCAATATTCGTCGAAAGCGTCACGGCGTGCTGAGACGGAGGGGAGGAGCACATATCGAGGGTCGGAAATAAAAAGCGGTAAAGAGGTATCCCAAGGGTGCAAAGGGTTGACTTCCTTCTCCCGCAAGAGCGTCTGTGATATTCGTGAATGTCAGAACAATCAATTGGTGCAGACTGAATACCTTGAAAAGTGCCTTGGCTTCATCAAGAGAAAGGTCGACACGATCGGGCATGCTGAGTGGTTGCTTTTCCTGGGCTCTCTTCGCCTCTGCCTCTTCTTCCTCTTTCACCCTCTTCGCCTCCTCTTCTCGTATCTTCTGTTCTTCCTCTGCCTCTGCAGCGAGTTGGGCTGCAGCTTCCTTCTGCCAATCCTCCTCGCTCTCGTCGTCGTCGTCGTCGTCGTCGTCCTCTTCTTCCTCTTCGTCATTTTCATTCGCCTCGAATTCGGCCTCTTCTCCGCCGTCCTCAACGCGCGCCTTCTTGGTGATGACCACCTCATCCAACGGTTCGAGCTCACCGCGCTTTCTCCGTTTCACAAGCCCCTGCACTTCCACCTTGACCCTATCCACTTCCACCTCCCTCTCCCGCTCGATCCTCATCGCCTCTTCCTCTTTCTCCCGTTGCTCGACTCTTGCTTGCTCCGCCTCGTGAGCTTCCGCGTGCGCGAGCTCCAGAAGCGCTTCCTTGATCTCTTCTGGGGCTATCCAAACACTCTCTTTCCTCCCCTTGTGTGTGTAAAACGTATTCCCTTGGGTGGTCGTCACTCGGAGCCATTCGGTGCCCGGGATTGGTTTCTTGACAAGGGGCTTATCTTTCTTCTTCTTGAGCGGTTGAGCGGTAGGCGGGGGCACGATGGGGAACGCAGGAAGGGGCCGAACGTAGGTTGATTGTTGGCTCGCAGCGTGGTAATAGTAGGGCTGGCCACCCGGTCCTGCGTAGGGTAAACAATGTCTGAGCTTGCAGTACACTCTATTCCGAGTTTCACTGTACGTTACCGACGTGCTCTGTCCAGCCGGGTGGTAGTGGGGGGGGACCGAAGGTGGACATGATGGCTTCCGGCAATGCAAGTGTAGTACAGTAGCAGGATTCGCGAGTGGTATGCTTGAACGATGCGATGCTTACAAACCACTACTAACCAACGCGTAAACAGTCTAAGGTCATCGAATTCGTGAGCGAGCAAATACATCATAAGTCGTGAGGATATATGCAAAAATACAGAATGTGGTTGGTTAGACTATCGTTACATGCTAAACGAAGCGTGAGGACGACGTGTAATTCTGAGATGTCAGTAGTTCAGATGGAGCAAAGGTGACGCAAGGAGGTAATACGAAAGCAAGCGCACATAAATGTCAAGGAGAGATCAGGCATAGAACCTTTGGACCACATGTCAGCCCGTAGAGACCAAGAAACGAATAGGTTTACTTACTTCTTGTTAATTTGGTACAAGAAAAGGTTAATATTAACTTTCACTAGTCCATTGAACAGCGAGAGTGAAGCCTGGTTCTCGAATTGCGCCTGAAGCAGGTCCTCCATACGGAGATCTGTGACACCAATTCGGTTGGTAATACCGAGGGCATTGTTGAGCACCTCCACGTTAAAAATGCCTGCTTTCTCCGACGAGATGATGACATCAATCTTATCAAACTGGCGAGGGGAGAACTTGTCGATGGACAAGAGGATGCCTTTCTCGTAAAGGTCTTTGGCGCTATATCTGAACGAACCGAATTGAGGAGTCTTGCCAGATTTCTGCAGGTCGCGGAGGTGGAAGTATTGCTTTGTGAATGGAATAACAAAACGCTTTTTTCTTGAAACAAAGACCGTGTCAGTCCACCGCACAAGACATAGCGTAGAGTTTCCCACCCTTTCCCTCGCTGCATAGTAGCCATCGCAGCTTCGACATAGTTGTGGTAGCTATCTATCTGCTCCTCAAAGTACTTCTTGCGTTCGCCAAGATACTTGAGAGCACCCATCATGCTGTCCATCTCTTGTTGTCGTTGCAGTCGTTTGCGGTGCTTGCTGCGAACATCACTTGCAATAGCATTGAGGATGCCTTGAAACCCGTCGCTCCGCATGATTTTCCCTAGCTTCTCCAACTCGAGAAGGAAGAATATGGCATGCGCTTTGACTTCCTTGAATTGAAGTCTGGAAACCTATCAGTATAACACTCTCACGGGAAGAGCTCGTGTCATACGATCGTATGTCTTCTAGCCTATACCCAGATTCCACACCACCGGTGGAAGGCATGCGCCTGTTAACAGGCTCGTTGTCCATTTCAGCCACAATAGCCTCCCAACGCAATTCGTCTTCTTCCGATACTTGGCGCATCAAAGACTCTACAAGGTCTTGCGCAGGTTGAACGCGAAGGATTGCTAGAACACCACGCTTAGCTTGGACCCACAATGCTTTCTCGTCTGCTTGAGGATCTTGAAACAGCATGAACAGGACATCCGACTCTTGGAACGAAACTAACCTCGGACACGCGCAAACCTGTTCGTGAGCTCTAGAGTAACAGCCTTATCTCGAGCATCCTTTAGCTCGTCATTATCGAGGTGCGGAACACCATCTAATTCGTGCAATATGACACGCAGACCATCATCACGGGAGGGCGTCTGAATAAACAAGTCAGTTGCGAGCAACCGCGAAAAGGCGCAAATGTTTACGAGTTTGTCCTGGTATTTTGAGAGTAAAGCATGCATTCCATATACCTCATTGGGTGAAATATAAATAGGCTTCGGTTGGACGGTAACATCCAAGAATTCATGGGCATGGTAATGAGTCTCGGCATCTGGGACATCCGCGACTGTAAAAGAAAACATAAGATACCGTTAACGAACACATGGTAGTGGGGGGGTAATCACTCTGGAGCATCCAGACTGTCATTTCCGCAATGGTCTTGTGCACCATCTCATTGATAGGTACGAATTGGGGACTGTCTTCTGAGAACTCGGAGCCAGAGGTGATTTGTGTCAGCACTTGAGATATCTGTGCGAGATTCTTCCTCGAGGCAACGTCAATTGCAGAGACCATATCAAATGTCTCCGGAGCGCTGGATTGAGAGTCAGAAAGAGTTGACTTGCAGGGTGGACGGAACAAACAAACAGGATAGCTGGGTTGAGGTATCTGTAGAAAACCAGCCTTGCGATACATGCCGCGTAGGCCTTGTCCGGTGCACCAGGGAATTTTTCCTGAACCAACATGAGCAATACAGTGGTCAAAAGGTTGCTTTGGACATACACGCAAGGAAAGCAATGTCTCGCGCGCTATGAACCGCATACTGTATGGCATCTTTCTAGTTGACTGGATGATAGCTACCATGAAAGCTTCGCTCCACCATTGCAACTTCTGCATATCTGGACAAGGTCGTTTCGTGAGTGGTTGCAATAAGATTCCTGAAACTTCACCTACGTCTAATGTACTCAGCTCTGGTATCTGGATCCTTGAGGGCTTCGTAGAAAGGTAGATCTTTGGGCTTTGCAGTGGCTCTACCAGATCGCATTTCCTCGATGTCGATCCTTGCCCGATGGATCTAAAGTTCAACTGAGGTTTTGTCACTGACACAGAGTGCAACACATACTATCGAGGGATCTGACTCGAGATCAAGGTCGGCGGCTTCAACGAGTTCCCGCACGATGGCTTGGAGTGTGTCCCGGACGTAGGTAACCTGTTTGGGTCGCAGGTATTGTACTGCGATATTGATGTACATTGGATGGCCACCAACGACGTCGTCGACTGTCCGGGCACCGGCAACTTCCTGGCGAATGGATAGCTGTGAATGAAAAGATGAACAACTGTATAATCGCAAGATCCCGTTCTGGTAACACTAACCTGGAATAGCTTAAGCAGAAGATAATCTTCTCGTCTATCTTGTCCGTAACCAAACAATGTCAACACAACGCGCTCTACCAGCGATCTATGCTTTTCTGAGTCATCATCGGTCAGTTCGACGAAAAGTTGACGCAGGTAGTCTCCCCGCGTCTGAAGCAGGTAAAAGAGCTGCTGGTACAGTTCGAGCTTCCGCTTGGCTGCATGATCCAAAGTGTAAGGCCCGGCAAAGGGGTCACCGTGGGCAGCAAGGATGGAAGCTCGTGCGGCATGCGCTGCGGCACTATCCGCACCATACATTCGTCGCACCTTGACAAGCTCCTCAAACGACTTGACGTTCTGCACTACCAGCGCAATCTTGACGTCCAGATCGTTCACGTCGTTCTCCAATGCCTGGTTCTCTCTAATGCTCTCGACAACCCTTTTCCTCAACCTCTCCACCTTGATCTCGTCTTGGAAATCGGCCTCTGAATCGTCGAGAAGATGGACAAAGTTCTTGATCGTGCCAACCGTGACGTTCTTGCCTAGAGTAAGCTGACGATATTGTTCGCGTGTTTCCTTTGCGCGGAAAAGAGACTGGATCTTGATGACTTTATGCAAATTCTCGCGGTAGTACTGTATCTTTGCGTGGAACTTGCGCCTCTGGAGAACACCGCGTAGCAGTGCCTGTAGTGTTGTCGCGACGGGCTGGCTGTCCCACAGATGATCACGCCATGCGACGTAGGCCCTGCGTACTAGATAACCTCTTGCAACGGCTTGCAAACCTGTCACATTGGGCGCTACGAAGTCGAGTTTCTTCTGTTGCTCCCGATGCCGGTTGCGAGCGAGCGCGGCACGGGCAAGCGCTTGAAAGCCACCTACGGAAGAGAGGACTTTGATCTCGGAGAGTGCTTTGTTCAGGTTCTTGTGTTGCTGACGAGCAAGACTTGCACGAGCGCGGGCTTGGAGACCAATCAACATTGGCGTCGCTCGACGAAGGCCACGGATGAGGTTGAGTAGTCGTTTGCGAGCGATATACGTCCGAGCTGCGGCTTGAATTCGGATGACGGTGGAAGACACGTCGTCCAGTTTTGCAAGCTGCGTCCGGATCCGTCGACGCACGAGTACACCTTGGCACTGGGCCTGAAGAGTAACGATACTATCTTCCGCAAGATCAATCTTCCTCAGTTGCTCGGATATCGCAGCCCTCGTCAAGAACCCACGTGCAGCCGCTTGCACGGATACAACGGAAGTCGAAATTTCGACTTTGGCAAACGTCTTGGATACCTCGTTCACGTTTTGTCTCGCGATTTTAGCCCGCGCGGAAGATTGCAACTTGACAAAGAGCACCCGACTGCTCTGCAGTGCCGCTTTGAGTCGAGCAAATCGCCGCCGCTGGAGCAAGCCCCGAATCTGTGCTTGTGTTTTAACGACATACTTGACGGACGCCCGAATGCGCTCAAGGTAGGCGAGCCATTGCCTACGCTTCAGGACCGCGCGGGCGACGGTTTGGAGGCGAATCGCCCAAGGGGTGAGATCGGCGGTTTCCCTGCGGAGATCAGAGACTTGGCGTCGCGCGACGGCACCGCGACATATGGCTTGAAGCTTGGGTACATATCGTTCTGCAAAACGGAGGCGGGCGTATTGGGTGGCCTGCGCTTTTCGAACTAGGAATCCACGCGCTAAGCATTGAAGAGCGCGGACGGAATCCTCGCTCTCCAAAAGCAAGCGGTCTCGCCCTAGGATGCACATAAGCGATGATGGGGTAAAAGGGCGATGCGGTATGGTGAGGCTCACGCTCATCCTCGGTCTCTATTTCGACCTCTGGGTCTTCGTTGATCTCTTTGGCGAGTTCTCGACCAACATCGCCAAAGTTGGGCATTGGAACGCCGGCATCGTTGAGCCCTTTCTGTGTCTTCTGCAGCTGATCATCGGAAAACTGCAGTTGACCGAGCAAGTTTCCGATGCGCTGAGCTAGTCCTCGCCTCGCGAGGAGATGACTAGGCAAGATGAGCCGTTGGCAGGTAGGCAAAGCTCGTATCATACCTAAGGGCGTGAATGCAATATATGACCTTTGGGAGATTTTTCTTCTCGTACAGGTCCGTGAGTTCAAAGATGAAGCCCTGGGGGATTGTGAATGATGGAGGATATCGGCAATGAAGAAGGGAGAACCTACCTCGGGGAGACCGACTTGTCGAACAAAGACGAAAAAATAGTTGATATTGTCGGAATGTCGAAAATCTAGCTTGGATGACTTTGACTGGGAGAGTGGTCAATAGCAGAGATGGAAAGGAGGGGAACAAGGCTACCTCGTAGATGCGACGAACGACACGTTCGCCTTGAAATTCTCTGACCAGCTTGGCGAGAACGACGCCGTTCCTTAGGCCTTCTTCCATCTCGACGACACCAAAGCCGAGCTCCTCGCCGAGACAACCCTCTATCCATTGCTGGGCCTCACCGACGTGACACAAGTACTCGTAGGCCTGGAGGAGGTGCCTTTGTGTATCGGCCCAGAGGCCCCTTGTCAAGCGCGAGGAGGGCAGGGGGGAAGCATCTTTGGGGGCCGTGTCTCTGGACAAACGAAGGCGACCAGGTACGCCGGCGACGTCATCGGAATGAGCAAAACCAGATGCAACGCGGTCGGGGGAGAGGGGTGGTTCATGAGGGCGAGCATGATTTTCCTTTCGTGGAGTGGAGTTGGCTACTGGTGGAGACGTCTGTTCGTGCTCGCGTGGGGTGTCATCGCCGTCTCCGCTGGCTATACGGGGAAGGTGGCGACCAAGGCTGCGAGCACCGATCTGACCATAGGTGGAAGCCTTTTTGTTGGCCATGTATGAGCTCTTATACGGCGTGGGCGACATGACGGAAGACGGGGCGGGAGAGGGAGTGCGGTCGGGGGAAGGGGGAAGAGTGTCGGCAAGATCGAGGCTGGAGGATGCACGATGACGAAGCTTGTCCGGTGGAGTATGGTGTGGGGTGGCGTAGAGCGAGGTAGGCCGGCGATGAAGAGTGGGGGCGAGCAGGGGTTTGGATGTAGGGGACGAGGGAAATGGAGGAGAATCACTCAACGCCAGACGGGCGGCATGGTTGACGGAGGGGTCGAGGGTGTTTGAGCGACGTGAACGGGGGGACGAGGACTCCGGTATGGGTGCTGGCAAGCGAATGCGGTGGGCGGTTGGGGAAGCAGAGCCGGGGTTCTCGACGGAGACGCCGGTCGAGTTTGGGGAGAGCGGGGAGGCGACGATGTGAGCGGGGAGGGTGTGACGCTTGGGGTCGTCTGTGGAGGCGGCATCGCGGGCGCGCTCCTCCCACTTACCTCTGACGGCGTCGAGACTGGCTGCGACGCGGTGGGAGGGGGCCCAGCGCGACCTGGGGGACGGGCTCTGCGGGTCCGTGCGGGAGGTGCGCTCGAGGAGGCGTGTCTGGTATGCGAAGGAGCGGGGGTCCATGGAAGAGCGGTGCGGTCACAGCCACCATGGCCGCGTCGTCGCTGGCCGCGCTGGTGGAGGGGGTCGTGCCCGCGTCGCGAGAGAACGGACGGCTGAGAGACGACCTCGCAGCCCACGCAGCCGACATCCTCGCCAGGTCAGTGCGCCCAGCCCCACCCGGCCCGCGCTCACAACCCACAGCCACATCGGACAGGCGTACGAGTCCGACACCGTCCACCTCGCCAGCCTCATAAAGCGACACCGTGAGCCCGTCTCGCCCCGCCCTGCCCCGCTCACCCCGCCCAGTCCTCCACAGCACCGCCGCCCTCAGGTTCACAAACCTCCTCGCCCGTCTCCTCGACCAGGTCCGTGCCCCCTCGTCCCCCCCCTCCCCGCTCACCCGCCCCAGCCCGTCCTCTCGCGCAAACACGAGGCCCTCCTCTTCCTCTACGCGCTCGCCGCCTCCCCACGCGCGCCCCCCGCCCCCTTCCTCGCCATCCCCGCCACCAGGCCACCCTCCTCCGCCCCGAGCCCCGCGGATCCCCGTCCACCAAAGCAAAAGCCAAAGGCCGACATCCTGCGCGATTACCGCGCGCGAACAGGTACCCTCTCGCCTGCCCGCCCCGTCCTCGCACTCACCCAACAAGCCCAAGCACGCATCCCGGAGCATCTTCTCCTCCGCGACACCCTCTATCTCCTTCAGGGCATATCCGGCAAACACGTGCAGCTAGCCTTCTCCGACCAGGATGACATCAACACCCTCGTCTTCCTCGACGACACGGTACGCCTCTCTCCTGCTCCCTCCCCCGTCCTGACCCACACACAGAGATACATCATCCCTTCCCCCGTGAGGTCTCTCATACACAGGCTCGCCGAGGTCGGCCATCTCTATTCCAGAGTCGACGCCTTCGTCAAGGACAGCCAGCGCCGCCCCGCCGTCGGCATGATCGAACAGAGTCTATGCCATCACCTCCAGGCTCAGCTCACAGAATACTACCGTCTCGTCGCCATCCTCGAGTCTCAGATGTCAATCCCAGATACAGACACCGACACCGACACCCCAGACCGAGACTCCGGCCTCACTTTAAAGCGTCTCGATGTCTGGGTAAACGACTGGAGGCTCAGAATGCGCATGATGAGCGTCTGCGTCGAGGGCGCAAGAGGTACCTCCTTTCAAATTCACCCGCATACACCCCCCTGAACCACATATACCAGACGCCCAGGGTGGCGCATTAGTTAACCTCATTCACAGCTACACCGATAACGGCGACCCTTTTGTCCGCAAGTTCACAGATCAGTTGCTCGAAGAGGTGTGTCCCTCCCCCCTTGTCCGCATCCTCGCCCCAACTCCAAACAGGTATCCAAGCCCTTCTTTTCCACCCTGCACAAGTGGCTCTTTTCGGGCGAACTCTACGACCCCTACAACGAGTTCTTTGTTTCTGTGGACCCGGACCTTGCCCACCTGCAATACTTGCTACACCCTTCATTACTCACAGGCGGCGGAGACGCCATGTTTGGCGCCCTCGCCGGTGACACAGAGGACATGTCCACCGACCGCGAAGGCGGCCTCCGGCTCTGGGAGACAAAGTACCGTTTCAGAAAGGACATGCTGCCCATGTTCGTCGGAGAAGCCTTTGGGAAAAAGGTAAGCAGGAGCACCAGCCGAGCAGTGCATCAATCAAACACTGGCCTCTTCGTAGATCTTCTCCACCGGCAAGAGCCTCAACTTCATCCGATACAGCTGCCACGACAGTGATTGGGTTGCCACCCGTGAAAAGATGAGCAATACCGGCGGGAGTGAGTTCCCCTCTCGCATTCGCAACGTCACATTTCTCACCATTGACAGTCCTCAAGTACAGTGATATCGCGGGGCTCGAGCGATCCATAGACTCTGCCTACTCGACTGCCAGTCGACGACTCTTCGAGGTATTCATCGAAAAGTTCAAACTGATGGACCATCTTCATGCTCTAAAACGTTATCTACTCCTCGGCTATGGAGACTTTGCAGAGCAACTCATGGAGGCTTTAGGGCAAGTCCTCCTTGCGACCGAGTGACGTCCTTTAATCGTTTCCGTAGACCAAGCCTCGCTCGCCCAGCAAACACCCTCTATCGACACAACCTGACCGCGACACTCGAAACAGCCGTCCGCTCTTCCAATGCCCAAAACGACCCCCCTGACGTCCTCCGCAGACTCGACGCGCGCATGCTCGAGTACTCCCATGGCGAAATCGGCTGGGATGTTTTCACCCTCGAATACAAAGTGGATGCACCGATTGACACGATACTCGACCCTGATTCGATGGTCAAGTATTTGAAGCTGTTCAATCACCTGTGGAAACTGAAGAGGATGGAGAGCACGCTGAGTCAGGGTTGGATGAGAATCGCAGGCGCATCGAGGACGTTCCTGAGGTTACCTGGTACGCTTGCACCCGTCTTTGATTTTTCTTACTCACAAGAGACGGCTTAGATCTCGAATACGATTGGCATCAGATTCGCGTCGTCATGGCTGAAATGATACACTTCGTGCGCCAGATGCAGGCCTACTGCCAGTTGGAGGTCATAGCATGCTCCTGGACAAACTTGACCGAGTTTTTCCAAAAGCGTGAAGGCGATCTTGACGCCATGATCGAGGCACATCGGTCGTACCTCGATAGGATGGTCAAGAAGGTATTCCTGCTTTTCCCAAAAGCTGGAAAGGAGGTTTGCACGCATTCCCCTCGAACTGCGCATGCACTTAGCTGTTCATTCTTCAGGAGAACCTCCTTACCCAAGTCCGAGACGTCTTTCAGACAATCTTGCAGTTCCGTGAGGCTATCGTGAGTCTCGACCATCAGAGTCCCAGTCGCTTGTGACGACTCCGTCGACAGGAAAACTTTTACCACTACTGCTTGTCAGAATCGGCAAGACGAGACCAAGCAAAAGACGTGGATAGAGTATGTCCCTCGTGAATCGTTCCTCCGCACTGCTTCACGTCATGTCAGGGAATCTACTCCACGCCAACGCCGGATCGTATGGGCCCTCAGTCCCTTTCGAAAATCCGTACGCTCGTGAAAGAGTACAGCACGTCCTTTAGCGACTCTGCACAATCCATCGTCCATGCACTTCAATCCCACCCTGATCTCGACTGCCGGTTCTTGGGTATTCGGTTGTCTTTTTCAGACTTTTATCGCACCAAGAAGGATCACCAACTTTTGCAGCAACAGAAGTCGTAGTGGGTGTGTCGATACGACTACGTTTGATAATACACGACTTGGAAAGAATGTCGTGAATAGCTTCCATATACACTACTGTAGATGATTGACAATCTCACCCTGATCTCGACCGCCAGTTCTTGCGTATTCGGCTATCTTTTTCAGACTTTTATCGCACTAAGCAAGAACACCAACCAACAAAGACCGTAGGAGATGAGTGGGTGTATCAGTACGACTACATTTGGTAAGGTACAACGTGTTCTTGCAAATAGCCTCCATATTCTGCCGCATCAGATTTTTATAGATGATTGCCAGGTGAGATTTATACTTTTGGTTCCCTATACAACTTGAGTAACAAAGAAGAAACGACGACAGAGACGGATCTGGGGACAACAGGTTAGCACCTCGAATCCGCACGCTTTCGTCCATACAAGGCTCACGATAAAGCCATCGCCAGTGATGCCCACACGGGGGAAAGGCGAGCGTGACCAGCGGGGTAGATCACGCCCGCAGCGATCGGCACCGCAATGATGTTGTACATGAATGCCCAGACCTGCGAGAGAACCTACTAGTCAGCCATCGTCGTACTCGAGGGCAGAACACCAAGGTGCTCACGAAATTTTGCTTGACACGGTTAAAGACTTTTTGTGATAGGTCGCACAACGTGAGGAGACTCTTGAGGTTCGAAGATACCAGGATAAACGACGCGCTAGAGATGGCAACGTCGCTGCCAGATCCGATGGCAATCCCAACGTCGCTCGCCGCCAGTGCCTTCAAGTTTCGCATCCGTCAGTACGTCCAAGACGTTGAGAGTAAAAAAGACCCACAGGCGCGTCGTTGATACCATCGCCGACCATTGCCACAACGCATCGCGCGCCCGTCTTCTTCTTGCCGAGAAGCCTCTGCCATCTCGAACCGGGACGCTTGATACCGTTCGCCTGCAGCCATTCGATCTTTTCTGCTTTCTGGTCGGGGAGCACTCCTGCCAAGACGTTCGCCTCTGGGATGCCAACCATTTTCGCGACAGCTTTTGCCGTCAGCTCGTTGTCGCCAGAAATCATCCAAGTTCCAATGCCTTTTTCGCGGAACAGCCGAATGACGCTTGGAGCCTCTGATCGCAAAAGGTCCGTCACGGCAAAGATGGCCACGACAGAAAAGATGTCGACGCTGCCATCGCTGGTCGCCAAAAGGACAATACTCTTGGCCTCGGTCGTCCACTTGGCCAACTTGGTAGCCGTTTGAATGTCCAGAACGGCCCCGTGCTCCCGCACCCAGGCTTCATTCCCGATGAGAGCCACACAACCCAACGCTTCAAAGTGGGCCTTCACACCGCGCCCGGCAACCTCGTCGAAACCGGTCGCGTTGAACGGGGTTGCTTCATGCTTTGCTGCGTATTGTTTGATAGCGGTGCCTAATGGGTGCGATGACGCAGACTCGAGTTCCGCGGCAATTCCAAGGACGGCCTGTTGCGTCCATGCTGACCCGGGAGCCACCTCAAAGTCTGACACTTGAGGTTTCCCCCCCTCGGTCAGTGTCCCGGTCTTGTCGAACACAACAACGTCGACTTGCGCCATCTCTTGGAATGCCTCGCCTCCGCCGCGCGCGAGGATACCGTATTTGGCCGCGAGACCGGAACCGACGAGGAGGGCAGTTGGAGCAGCGAGACCAATACCACAAGGGCAAGCGACCACGAAGACTGCGATCGCAAACTCCAGCGACCACACGGCTAGTGTAGAGCAAGTTAACCGAACGAACAAGGACATAAACCAGATGATACATACTCCAGCCACCCACTTCAATGTCGAGATAATCGCGAGGGATCGCGCCTCCTAGTCCGAGAGCGAGCCAGACAACCCAAGTGATGATGGCGAGCAGAGTGACGATTGGGACGAATATGCTCGTAACCGCGTCCGCGATCCGCTCGATCGGCGCACGACGGACTTGTCCTTCACGAACAATCCGGACAATGTGGTCCAACCTGCAAAGATTATGAGACGTTAGCCACTAGCGTCGGACGAATGCTCACATCGTCACGCCGCCAACGGTGTCCAGTCTGACATCAACGGCTTTTGCCTTGTTGATCGTCCCGAGGAAAACTCGATCACCGGCCTTTTTTTTGATAGGCCGGGCCTCACCCGTGAGGGAGCTCTCATCGAACGAGGTCTCGGCACCAGAAATAATGGTGGCATCGGAAGGTGGAGTCGCTCCATTCAAGACACGGACAATGTCTCCGACTTCGAGAAGATCAACAGACACTTTTTCGATTTTAGATCCAGGGATAACGGCAAGGTCTCCATTCTCCCGGTCACCCTTCTCGGGGTCACCTTTCTCGAGGTCTGCGTTACAGGAATAAGAAAGCACGTCGGACGGACCACGGGGAGTCACTAGAAGGGCCTCTGCTGGGCGAAGGGAAGCCAGCGCTGTGATGGCGTCGGCGGTTCGTGCTTTGCTATAGGCTTCGAGGTACCGGCCTAAACCAGTTCGGATTCAGCTCTGCGGAGAAAACCAATCCACCGTTCCCACTCACCGCACAGCAAGAACAAGGTGAGGAAGACGACGGAATCAAAGTATGTAGTGGTGTCACCGACTGCGTTTGAAGCAGGCGGCTGGGACGCGGCGAGTGCCAGGAGTGCAACGGAGGCGAAATATGCCACGGATACGCCGGTGGAGACCTAAAAGGACGGATGAGTGGCGAGGACGGAGGGAGGAATGCGAACTATTACAAGAAGGTTCATACTACCAAACCTGGTGAAGCGGATAATGATCGGCGTTGAGCTTCCTTTCCGCCACGTGGCGACTATCTCCTTGACGCTCCGCCGATGGAAGAGGGCTGCGCCATAAAACATGACGGGTGTTGCCAAGAAGAACATGGACCACTGTATGCGTGATGCGTTTCCATTCCACATGGGCTCCATAAGGTAGGCTTTGGCGGGGTTCCCGGAGGGGACGAGGCTCATGTAAACGACACCGACGATGAACGCAGGGATGGCGATGACCAGGGTGAAGAGAAGACGGTTAAGAATGATTGATTGCTCGTGGAGCTGCATGGTGCGGGTGCGCTGCTCGAGTGTGGGAGGGTGATATGGATAAGCGGTGAATGCGGGATCTACAGATAGAATACGAGAAACGATGGTGCGGACGGTGAAATCCGGGGGGGCAGGTTCGTATGCTATCTCGATAATTGGATCTTTATGATCGGCGAATGGCTTGGTGATGGAAATTCTAGGGAAAAGGTCGCGTAGTGCATCCAATATTTTTCTGGGACAATGCCTGATGGGGATGGGTGAGAGAAGGCGTGCAGAGACGAGGCGGACATACTGGCAATACATGCCGTCCACGCGGAGGGAGATCGTGCGGGGACCTGGGGCAGGAGTTGGAGGCTGGATGGGATCTGCGCTGATGAGCTCTACTTGGAAGCCGCAGTCGTCGATCGTGTCGGTGACGGAGGAGAGGAGGGACATGTTCTCGA
Source organism: Xerocomellus dryophilus (assembly GCA_038089495.1). Classification (NCBI taxonomy): domain Eukaryota; kingdom Fungi; phylum Basidiomycota; class Agaricomycetes; order Boletales; family Boletaceae; genus Xerocomellus; species Xerocomellus dryophilus. The sequence goes on from JBBPKY010000025.1 coordinate 59,740, forward strand.
GACGGAGGGCGGCGGAGTTGGTGAGGAGACTGACGACGACGTCGGATACGCCGGGCAGACGGGACAGCATGTCTGTGATTGTAGCGACACAGGAGGAGCAGGACATGCCGCCGACGGAGAGGGAGATCTTGTGCGGGATGGGGTCGGTGCCCTCGGACGAGGGGCTGGATGGCCTGAGGAGGGCGTCTAGAGAGCGTTGGCAGAGGGAGCACTGCTGGACATGCTTTGGACGTTGGGTGGGGGGGGTTGATTCGTTGAGGAGATCGAAGCCGGCATCGTCGAGGGCGGCGTGGATGCGGGTGCGGGAGAGGGCGGGTGTGTGGCGGAGGGAGACGGACTGGTAGACGATGGAGACGTCGACGGAGACAGGGGCTGGGTCGAGGGCGGCGAGGGCGAGCTCGATGGTGCGGACACAGCTGGAGACGGTGAGCGGGGCTGCGGGAGCGGCGGACGGCTTACCTGGCGCAGTGCAGATTGGAGAGGAAGATGGTGGTGTCCATGTCGCCAGGTCATCGCACGCGTGGACGTTATAAAGCACTCCGAATCCGTCCGTCCATAAAATGGCTCGTCCGGGCGCGCGCAATTGCCTCATCGCTCATCATGTGGCTGTGCTTAGATCATGACAGTCACGTGCGACGTCTTTTATAAGGTTTAGCCAATCAGCGACTTGCACCGTAGCATGACAGCGTATCCCTCCCAGCGCTCGAGCCCCGTTCTCACGCGATCCTCGTCACCGGCGTCCGTCGCTTCCCACCCCGACCCTCCCCTGCCACACGATGTCCCCCGCTCCCCCGTCGTCCTCGGCATCTGTGCCATGGACGTCAAGGCCCGCTCCAAGCCGATGCGGGAAATCCTCACTCGTCTCGTCGAGTGGTCCCGTGGCGCGATAGAAGTCAAAGTCTTCGGTGACAAGGTCATCCTCGACGAGGGTCAGCAGTTCTGTTCTCCCGTTCCGTATGCTCGTCTCACGCCTGTCGCAGACGTCAAAAATTGGCCACGTTGCGACGTTCTCATCTCTTTCTTCTCGACAGACTTTCCTCTCGACAAGGCCATCTCTTACGTCAGGCTCCGCGGCCCCTTTTGCATAAACGACCTTCCCCCACAGGCTCTCCTCTGGGACCGTCGTCTCGTCGGCGCCATCTTGGACCATCTCCACATCCCCACCCCAAGGCGTCTCGAGGTTTCCAGAGATGCAGGTCCACGGATCGATCCCGACCTCAAGCACCTCATGTTCGACAAACTTGGCATCCAGCTTGGCGACTTTCGTGTCACCCCAGAAGTATCCATCCGCGAGGACGGCAATGCCATCATCATTGATGGCAAGATCTTGGAGAAACCCTTTGTCGAGAAACCGGTCAGCGGCGAGGACCATAACGTGTACATCTACTTCCGCGGAGGCGGTGGCCGTCGCTTGTTCAGGAAGGTTTGTTCCTTGTTCCCATTCCCACCCCTTCACCCTTTCATCTCCCTCCCAGGTTGGAAATCAGTCAAGCAACTTCGATCCGTCCCTCAATTACCCTCGAACCGACGGCTCCTACATCTATGAAGAATTTATCGATGTCGACAACTCAGAGGACATCAAGGTCTACACCGTTGGCACAGACTACTTCCATGCGGAAACCCGCAAGTCTCCCGTCGTAGACGGCGTCGTTCGACGCAACACCGAAGGCAAAGAAATACGGTATCCCCTTATCGTCCATCATTCTTATCGCCGATCTCAACCCTGTCATCCAGCTTCATCACCCATCTCAGCGAACGGGAGAAATCCCATGCTGCCAAGATCTGCCAAGCATTTGGTCAAAACGTCTGTGGCTTCGACATGTTGAGATGCCAAGACGGGAAGACTAGCCAGGTCATTGACGTCAATGGTTGGAGTTTTGTCAAAGGCAACGAGTCCTATTACGGTCTGCGTCCTATCTGGGCATTACATGCAGTAAACATGCTCACATAGTCCCCCGATCACCAGACAAAGCAGCAGAGATTCTTGCCTCTCTTTGCATTCGCGTCGCGTCCTCCATAGACCGCCCCCTCCCTCCAGCCGACGCCGTGTCCCAGTCCGCAAGCTGGCGCCTCAAAGCAAACGTGACCGTTTTCCGCCATGCTGATCGCACCCCAAAGCAAAAGTTGAAATTCAACTTCCCGGTCGGCGATGTTTGGACGCAACCCTTCGTCCGCCTGCTCAACGGAGAAAAGGAAGAGATTATACTCAGGGAGAGGAAGCAACTAAACCTCGTCGCGAAAGCGGTGGAGGAGGCAAAGTGTCTTGGCGCTAGCGGCGATGATCTCGCCAAGCTTACACAACTGAACAACGCTCTTTTCAGTAAGATCGACCTGCCTGGAACGAAGACTCAGCTCAAGCCCGTATACTCGAAGCGGCAAGCTCGTCAGCCACGGAAATTGACCAAATTAACCCTGGTTTTCAAATGGGGTGGCGAGGTAGGGTCTTCTTTACTGTCACTTGGTACCTTCCTACAGCACTGTTACTGCAGTTTACACATTCGGCAAGATACCAATCTAGAGATCTCGGTGAGAGTATGAAGAAAGACTTTTCCATCATGAGTAGGTCATCATTCCGGCTCTCCGCCGCCGGGGCTCATGTTTCCGCGGGTAGATAGGGATGCCCTCCAAAACGTCACGGTAAATTCTCAACTCCGGGCGGCTTCCACTTCCTCGTGTCGCTAACCCTACGTCTTAGATTTACACGTCATCGGAACGACGCGTTATTGCCTCGGCAGAAATATTTGCTGCCGCTCTGCTTGACAACCAGTCAAACTATCCCCCGTCTTCCTCCGCCAGTTCCATTTCCTCCCGTTCTTCTCTAGATGATACTCCGTACAGTATGACGCCACATAAGAATGGCTCAAGTTCTCATGGAGGATCCCCCGCTCTTATCGTCTGCAAGGATCTTTTAGATGACTCAAATGCCGCAAAGGATCTCATGGATGATGTCAAGAAGCGACTCAAGATACTGCTCAGGCCTGGTGAGTCTGAGAAACGACCAGAGCTCACATGGCCAAAAAACATGAAGAAGGAGCCGGTCGATGTTGTGAAAGTAAGTGCACACGGAACACCCACATCTACGATTAGCTCTTCTTATCGCGTAATCCAGGAAGTTATTGAGCTCCTGAGCTCGTTCCGCGCCATCATGCGCAAGAATTTTGAAACTTTGGATGTCGAAAAAATTCAAGAGCGCTGGTATGTGTATGGCTATGTATTCAAATGAACCAAGTTAAACGCCACCTAGGTGCTGCGGAGATGAACCATGGCTCTTCCGAGAACGCTGGGAAAAGCTGTTTGAAGACTTTTGTGACGTGGAACAGAAGAAGTTCGATCCCTCCCGTGTAAGTCAGAAGAAATCATGACATATTCTGCTATTTATGTCTTGCCACAGGTTTCTGAACTGTATGACACCATTAAATATTGCGCCCTCCATCATCGGCAATTCTTATTTGCCATCTTTGACGAACATGCTGGACAAGGCACAGACCCGAATCATTCGCAAGATCGCAAGCTCCACGAACTATATGGTCGCGCAAAGGCACTTTTCGACTTGGTCGCCCCCCAGGAGTATGGCATTGATCCCTATGAAAAGTACGTTTAACCCACCTTTTTGTCAATCCCAAGATATACCCACCCTTTCTCCCGCATCTAGGGAGGAAATAGGTGTCTTGACCTCGCTTCCTCTACTTCGAAAGGTCGTTGAAGACCTCGAAGCTGCTCGTAATAATGGCGGAAGTTCCGTCACCCTGTACTTCACAAAGGAGAGCCACATCCACACACTGGTCAACCTCGTTTTACTATCTGGATTGCCCATAGCCAACAGACGGATCCCAGAACTGGATTACTGCGTGCGTGACCTTTGATTCCCAGCGCGTTAGGGATAAAGCTAATTTATACAATGTAGTCACACATCACGTTTGTCGCTCAGTCCTTGTATCTGGTAAAGGTCTCACTGTTCGTTTGTACAGTTTCGAGCTTTATGAAAGGAATTTTGGTCGTGGTAACTCTGACAAAGAGTACTCTATCAAGCTATCCGTAAGCGAAGGCGCTCACTCGTCCAATGTGCTCGACTCTACCTTGGATGCCCGACACTCCCTCAATGTTCAGCCTCGACGGTAACTATTTCACTGGAACCTGTCTGAGCAATTGACAGCTCACGGAACAATTTCAGGAAATTGACTCAGCACTTGCCGTACAGTTTGGTAATTGAGAAGCTTTCCAAGCATTTCGCAAGGGTCAAAGAGGTACGCAAATCATATTCACTCACTTGATCATCATCATGTCAATCCCGCGAGAGCAGGACGATGACACGGACACTCCTTATGTTGAAACGATGTATCGCATGGGTAACAGGCCGTCTAGTGTCAATGACTACAGCAGTAGCGATGATCCGGTGCACGAATTTTTGAGAATGCAACCCAAAATGTGATTGCTTTCAGAGCTGGGAGAGTTTCGAGCTCCTAGAACGGAGAGAAACCATAATCTATGTGTACTGCAAACCAGTAGTCTAAACTATTCAAACAGGGTCTGCGGCCCATAATGTTAAACGCTATGGATGGGTTACACTGCTTTTGGGGGGCCTGCTTCTGTGCTAATTAGGATCATCAGCACTGCCAGTACTAAGTAGTTGGCACTGGGGGCGGAGCATTGACTGTGGCAGGACAAGTAGCAAGCACAGTACTAGGAATCGATTGAACGGTGCGAGTATAGATGGAATGAAATTGGAATTGCGACGCAAACATTCTTCAAAAATGATAGATCGGAATGGGTGTCTTTCAACTCTTGCCTTACCAAGAGCGCATATTACTGCAACCATTTTCTTCTGTAATAAGCTGGACATTACACGGTGAAATTATTGTGCCCTATGACGAGTGCCCAGAGCGTGATTGAATTGAGAGCGTTTCAAGAACCTTGTTGACTTGCTCGGGCTCGGTCGGAGCAAAGCGAAACGAATAAGCTTTCCTCGAGCTTGGAGCATCATAGAGCGCACTCGGTGACTGCGATAACTGCGAGGATTGCTGGGCGAGGGCCGCGAAAGAAGACCGGTTCACCGTATATCTATCGAGCAATGATGAAAAGTGAGGCAAGAACACTAGCTTTGTGCAGGACGGACTCACAGCCTGACGACATGTGAGCCGAGTCTCAGAATATGGGGGGACATGGAGACGACACGTACTTGAAAGCCTCCTTGTTCACTACGTCCGCCTCGTTCAACTTGTCGAGCGCACGTTTCTTGAACGCAGTCTTCACAAAGTACAAGACGTCGTGAACGTGATGTTCCTTCGGTCTACGGCGTAGCGGTGAACATCGCTAGCCCGCTGTCTACATCGGCGGCCAAGCAACTCACCTCCAGGGTCGAAATCGTGCCGTCAAGTTGAACATCCCTGTCTGACTTGCGACGAGCGGGTGAAATACGTCCGTTACGAAGCGCACCGTAGGAGGTCGATCGGGATAGTTGTCGGGGAAGGTCATGACGAACTTGAGAACGGAGCCTGCGTAGTCGCCTGGAGAGGACACGAGAGAAGTTCGTCGACATGGCCTCTTTGACTCTCAATTGCCATCACTCACCTTGGTGCACGAAAAGAACGGCGTCCCAGATGAGCATGCTCTCTGCGGATGGTGTGACATACATGCCTGTTGGGCAATGCTTGTCGTGTCGCAGAGATGCATATTCGATGGAGATTGCAGCGCGGGTGACGGGACTGATGGAAGCCTCCACTGAGACTGATGCAGTCGGATCTGCGGTAGTAGACGCATGCTTGGAGGCTGCATTCCTCGACCGCCCGCCAAGGTCGAGCGTTGGGGAAGCCACCAAGCCACTCAACATCACGATCCGTGGTGTAGGCAATGTTTTATGACGCGATGAACAATAGTGTGAAGTTGGTAGTATGTATGCAACTGGAAAACATGTGGTTGGCTCTCATCTATCATAGCCACCTCTGTAGCGTGGCCCGTGGTTCTTCCTTGACCCTCGATGTCCAGGCTTGTCTCTATCCCTTCGATCTTCACCTCGCTCCCGATCGGTTTTGCGTGAACTTGCATACCTACCATCTTGGTGTCTTTGATCGGTTGCGGCTCCTCGAATACGAATGGAACCCTCAGAGTGGTGCGATGGTTCGTGTCGCTCGCGACCACGATCACTTTTCCCCCGATTTCTACCTCCGCAAGTATCGCTGATACGTGCGAGCAAGCTAGATCCACTGCCGCTGGTCGGCAACGGCGGCAGAGTGGAGGGCTCATAACCTCCATCTTTAAACGACCCGAACCTGAACGTCTTTCCACGCGGCCCCGGCGGTGGCGCTTGCTGATCCTTTCCTCTCCTCTTCACGTTCCGGACGTCATTGAACCAATCTTCGCCTTCATCCTCCTGCTCCCTGAATCTCTTCTCTAGCCTTTCCTTGTCCTTGTTTTTCCCCCGCTTGCCCACGTCTACTGGAGCATCTGCATCCCAGTCGTCCGGTAAACGAGGCCAGTCGATCTTACTCTCTCGCTCCCTCAGCCCGCGTCTTATAGAAACTGGCTCGGTAGCGGGGTCATAGAATGGGCCTGACATGACGTTGTGGGAACTAAAAGCAGAGTTTTCCGAAGGAACGGCCGCTAGATGCGGCAGTTCATCGCAATCCTAAGGTTTCCTGACGTTCAGGATGATTGATGGCATTTTGGATTTCACTCACGTCTCCTAGATGACCCGTGTTCGCGCAATTATAACACCACACTTCACCGCTAATATATCCTTCGCCTCCTTCACCTATCGCAAGTTGTTTCTTTTCCTCTCGACTTTGCATGATCACAATGCGGTCCTCGTCGTTCACATATTGATATATGCGCCAGAGGGTCGGGCATTCCTAGAATGATATGATCCAGTCAAAATGGTTCCATATAAGTACCTGTATTGGTAGTAACAAACATTCATTTTGTGTTCTGTGGATCCACAGCGATCGCAGTCACCATGAAAATCAGATGACGCCACGTAAGCCGAAAAACGATTGGGGCACGTCTATAACACATTATGACAGGGTATAACACAACGCACGCGCGGTATTCGTACCCTATTAATGTGACCTTTCATGCCACAAGTGTAGCACGTTTTGCCAATTGGACAACTTCGTGTAGAGTGCTCGTCACGGGCACCACAGGTCAGACACTGAGGAATTGAGCAAGAATGCACACCGGAGATTCTACCACTTACTATCTGTATGGGGCACTCATAGGTCTTGTGTTCGCCCTCTGCACCACAATTTTTGCATTTGAATATCGACAATCTTGATTGACTGGTTTCTTCTCCAATTTCAAAATAGCGGACCAACCCAGGGGCCTCGAAACAGAATTTATGGTGTATACGATATCACAAACACGACGGAACTGACCTTTCGATCTTCATAATCGAGGTACTCTATATACTCTTCATCATCTGAGCCCAGCTTTGGGGGTGGGATCACCTCGACGGGAACGGGTCCATCGTCATGAAAGATTGCAACATGAGATGGCAGTAACAATTTATTGCCATGTCCGTTGGATTCCGCGGGTTCTGGAGTAGGAGAAAGATCCTCCACAGCTATAGGAGCAGCTTCGCCGTCGAAGATGAAAAGACCAGGTTCGTCGGTGGTAGACGAGAAAGTAGGCTGCAGGACCTGTGACGCAGATTTAGGATGAGGCGTGGACTCGTTGAGGTCGTTGTGTTTGCCTCCAGTTTCCGGTGAACGAGCCCTCGAAGGCCGAGCAGAATTGCCGATGCCACCGCTGCCACTGTCACTGGCAAGGCCGCTGACTCTTTTCTTCTTCCAACGTTTCTTGTTTTCCTTTGGTCGGTTGCGGCGGCCAGGCGAAGTGTCCCCCTGGTCAGATGAGATCTCAATGATCTCGGGATGAGGAGACACGGTAAGGTCGATGATTTCTGCCATCTGGCGAGCGAGCACCATGTGAAACGTTGTTGGTCAATTCCACTAAGCTCTAATAAGCAACACCACCATTCCGAGTTGTGTCAGCACTACTGTAGTGACGTGGTCCAGGCGCACGCATCGACCTGCTAGCACTGACATCCACGCACTACGCGTTCGTCGTTCGAAAGGCGGTACTTTCAACAATGCGTCAGGGATTTTTTTTGAAGCACAACTGTCGGTTATTCTTTTCTCCGTAGAATTTTTTGCACTTTGGCAGAGACGCAGTTCCGCTCGAACGCGGTGTTCCACCTTTCTGACGTAGTCTACCAGACCTTCAAATTGCTGAATTACAGTAATTCAAATATTCATTATTATATTTTCATGCAGTTTGAGATGCCCGAAGTCACACTAACATGTAATTCGTACAAACTGGGGAAAGCTGTAGATACAGCAGATGCTTCAACAAGTTACAGATTCATTGAATACAATATTCTGTCATCGCGGGTTCCGGAACCCATATTGTACAACACTTCGCGTCTCGGGATTCACTTCCACATACATCCAACTAGACGATATTTCAAAAAGCATGGGATGAGATAGTGAACCTCTTGAAGGTGTATCTGTGCAGCGATCTCAGCCAGATCCGTACTTGAAAAGCTGTCAACGCACCCAAGGAAGGCAAGATCTTTCTGTGCCCCACCCGCGCTCGCGGCAGGTGCTTCCGCGGGCCTTTGATCAATCTCGTCTGTGGGAAAGTAAGAGGTGTCCGTTATCGAGCGTAGGTTGGGCACAAAGGGTGCGTCAATACGGCGAATGCAGTCCCAATCAACTCCATAGAAGAATGGATGACTCTTGATTTGATCTGCATTCAATCGACGGTCTGGGGAGATCATAAGCCTAGCATACTGTCAACACGATATCCGCAGAGTAAGGAGTCCATGCCTCTTACCTGCGGATCAAGTCCTCAGCTTCACGGCTCAAGTGAACATCATCCGGGAACACCAGGTAATGTTGCCATTGCATAATTTTTTGGTATGTTTCGTGTGTCGACTCTGAGCAGAATGGCGGATAGCCGACCAAACACTCAAACATGATCGCCCCAAGCGACCACCAATCGCACTCATTTCCGTATCCCTTTTGCTGGAATATTTCCGGTGCGATATAGTCTGGCGTGCCAACGGTGGAATATGCCTGTAAATTATATCACATCAATGCTAACGGGATGCTGATGATTGGTACATACCAGCTTGCGCCGGTTCGCTTTCCAGGTCGCAATTTGATCCTTACTGGACATAGTCAAGTGGATGGCGTTCACCATGACGCTGTTCCGCGCCGCAGTTGCGGGGGATTGAGGATTGCTTGCTGAATCCAATAGTTTCTGATAGTAACTAGAATCGTGTTGTTTGTGGAAGCCCGTTGAAAGTCCGAAATCAGAGAGTTTGATGTGACCATCCTTATCTATCAGTATATTGTCCGGCTTGATGTCTCTGCAAAATATTTATAAATGAGCGAATTGGACCAGGAAGGCTTGTCCACCTATGGATAAATCCTAGTTTATGAACTGCCTCGATGGCGAGGGTACACTCTGCCATATAGAAACGAGTAACATCTTCTGAGAAAGTGTCATACTTGATAAGCATGGTCATGAGATCCCCGCCAGGAAGGAACTCCATGATCAAATATAGCGTCTGAGCATCCTGGAAAGAATAAAAAAGTTGCACGACCCAAGCAGAATTAGATTCTGCGAGGACATCGCGCTCAGCGCGGACATGAGCTAGCTGTGTAGCGATGCAATGACTCAGATCATGACTGACCACTACTCAAGGATGGCACGTACCTGGTCTTTCTTCAACATCTCCTCTTTCTTGAGGGTTTTCATCGCATAGATCTTACCGGTATCGAGTTTCTGAACGAGACGGACCTACATCACACGAAATCAGAATGGGACGACAGGGTTATGGGATACGAAACTGCCACTTACTTCACCGAACGCGCCCTTCCCGATCACTTTGACTGTCCTGAAGTCGTCCAGGCCTAAACGTGTCCGTCGAAGGCGAAGGAACGTCGATTCTTTCTTTCCTAGTTGCTGCAGATGGCGAATCTTCCTCTCGTCCGACATCATAACGTCTGCCTGAAGCTTTCTCTCCAGTTCTACACGCCTTGCGAGTCCATTATCAACATGTTGCTCGGGTTGAGCGTGACGTGATCAGTGGTGCATACCTAGTGTTTCGTTCGATTGCGGCATCTACAGCAACTTTATAGAAGTGCTCGAGCTTCAGTTGCGCAGCTTTGGCTCTGGGAATGGCATCATCAGAGAAACTAGCAGAGCTGCGCTCAAAGTACACATAATCTGCAGGTTTGTCTGAGCTAGTGGCTGTTGACGTCGATGACCGTGTGCTGGTGCTTGAGCGCTGCATAGCACAATGACAAGGCGATAAGCACCGTTTAGACGATTAATGTTGGCCCAACCTAACTTAACCGATCAGTCGCGATGGGAACCTGTACAGAACAACATGTCCCCCAATAAGGTGAAATAGCCCCTGAGGAGCGCTATCAGGTGTGTATACCCACATGGATCTATACACATTCAACTTGACTTGATGATCAGGTTCGAACAGACAGGCACCGTTAAAAGCAGGATAAAAGTAACACACTATTAATCACCTGATTGGTGGAGCTGAGTTTAGCCATCTCAGGTCATGTAGATCAACATCGGGATGACCCAGTTATCCCCCTCGTGGCCATGACCATGTACTGTACTTAGGACTCAGATTCGTGACGTTGAGCAACAACACGCATTTTTCGAGTCCACGGAAATATGACTTGATAATCAGAATAAGATGCAGAGTGAGGAATGTAAAATGGACACGAAAACTGAAGTACGATGCGAGTCAAACACATGAAGAAAGCAGGTGTAAATGCAGAATATAACGGACGGGGGAAAGACAGGATGAGCGAGCGAACCGTCACAGTCACTAAAAATGAGCGTCCTCGTGAATTAAGCTCTATCTGTGTAAATTGGGTGGTCGGGGTGGGATTCGAATTGGACCACACCTTGAATCCTGGGCGTGCTCGTATGCGTTTTGAGCGGGAGGTCTTTTATACGCCCTCGAGCCTTGACACGACCTCGGACACTTTGGACTTGTCCTTGGGCTCATTGTCCGCCTCGTCGCCGGGAACGGCCTCCAAGGCACACCGGGAGCATGTACAGGCGAATGCCCATCCTCGGGCTAGTTCCATCCGTCTCCGACGACGGCAATCTTGTACGCTCTCATCATCATGTTGAGTTACGTCGACATACGCAACGGTAACCTGGTCTCCTGCCTTGAGGGCACGAGTGGCGATGAGACGCAGTTCGGATGTGCCGTTGAAAAATGGCCGAGCGGATGGGTCACATGAGTGGGTGAGCTGTGTACGACAGATGCAACGTGAACATCAGCGTCACATACGAGGTGCGTGGAATACGCACGTAGGATGATAGGAAATAGAACCCAGCTCCGACCTGCTTTTGGGTACCATACGGCGTTCGCGTCTTCTCCACATCCTCGGGCCTCGCCACTGGTACGGGCTATATGAGTCGTAAACACCACATCATGAACACGTATTCACAATCGATAACTGCACATTTACCTTATCATCTCTTCCACAATCAAAGCACACACCAAACGCGTTGTACGCCATCATGCCAAGATAAACCGAGAGCCGTTCCTCGGTCGCCAGGTGCTCCAATCCTGGAATAGCAAGCTGTAGTATGGTTTTGAACAACTTGCCACCCTCCTCAAACGCAGCCACGTCAAGGTAGCGCAATCGCTCAAGATGGTCATTGAACGTATAGTCACCACCATCCGTCAACACTACATTAGCGTTGGTCAACGGTGAGTGTCCCATGGAGGTTATCATTTGGGCCGTCTCGATGGAGACTTGGCGTGCAATGACACGTGCCATCAGCTCGGGTGCAGCTTTGCCGCTATTTTGGATGTATTTTGCGAACGCAGCTTGAGCACGGTCTCTCTCATCCTTGGAAAGGTTGGCGGCTTCTGGGATCAGTTGTTCCGGCAGAGGAGGTTCGAGCGTAAAAAGGATGCCTTGCGAGTAGGCCATTGCCTTGACATGACAATCCTTCGAGCAATAGACAGAGTTGAAGCGGTCGAAATCAGGACGGACGGACATATCCCCCTCGATCGAACACAAGCAGTGACTACAGTGAGTGCCCTTGCCTTGAAGGTCCGCATCAAGAGCAGTAGCGATGGATTCTTCCTTTGGTATTACAAATAAAATATATCAAGAGTGAGTGTTGGGAAGTAGGAACTGATACTGACCTTGTAAATGAGGTCACCCGGTTCAAAATCCTTGGTGCAAACCACAACCTTCTTGCGCATGGTCGCACCGGTGGATTGTCCACTTGCCGCGTGAGGAACGTCGACATTTTGAATGGCAACATTCATTTTTTTTGGGGGGAAGTAGTTGTAGTAACCTGTTTCTCATTCTTTAGCTCAGATGCCTTTCTTCTCAATTAGCAGGGCATACCTTCAGCGCGGGTCTTCACCTGCGGACACGATCATTTCAAGCAGAGGGCGATGGTTCAAGCGCATCCGAACAGCAGCGGCACCGAAAAGCAGAAAATAAAAGAAACATTCATATCAGATCATTGCACCGACAACGGATAGGAAGGGTAAGCGAGGATTATAGGGTGATAACGAAGATCAGGGGGGTACATGAACGATGGCGACTACACAGCGTACAGCAGCGTGGGTTGCACGTTCAAAGTGGTGTGTAATATGACTCATAGTCATAGCGCAGGCGTGTGGGTGCCTGGGTCTGTGACCTTGTCCCACTCCTGCGATGATGCTTCCGAGGGGGGGGCCGAGGGGCTCAACTCGTCATCTTCGTCAGGAATGGAGCCCCGTCCCTTCTCCTCAGACGAAGGAGATGAACTCACGTCCAAGTTGACAAGTTGCATTACAAGCTACGGAACGAATAATTAGCGTATGAACATAACATACGACGACGACTGACCTGGAATACGGGCGGAGAAAGACTCTTTTCGTAGACCATGATCAACTCAAGTGGTGAAGGATACACCCGAATCGCGCGGTAGAAACACAGTGCGGCGGGCATGTAGAAAGCGGGCCCTGTTGGTGCGTAGGTGATCACCACCACTCGAGACGGATCAGCTCGACGCACCTTTCACACTCATCGTCTCTCCCATGTTAACCTGCGTCATGAAGTATTGGTGCCTCTCGTCATGGTCAGTAGGGACTTGTTCGTTCCGGACTTTCTCCAAAGCAGTAGTGAGCTCATTTGGATCGATACCTCCAGTGCTTGCTGATGCTTCCGAAGGTGTCTGGCTCTTTTCGGCGCGCTTTTTCTCCTTGCCTAGATCACAACCGCTCAGTCCTGTGCTGGCACCGGAATAAAACAGGCATACGAAGCTGTCTGCGGAAGGTAGCGTCCGTTCTCCGCTTGTAATCAAAGTACACGGCGTAGGCAACGAGACTGCCAGCGGCAAGGCCGGCGACAGTGAGCATCGTCGTTGACCTGGTCATTTTGAGGCAGTTGGAGTCTATGAGAGAGAAGGCGGGGGAAACCGCGCAAACGTCACCGAGTAAAAAATGGTATTTCCGGATAATTACGTAATTAAGAGAAGTCCCCTAGAATTGGACCCTGCACCCAAATTCAGCGGCACCTGAGCCCGCGTCGTCGCGGGAGACAAACGCGCGGGCTCCAGAGTTGACCGGCGCGTTCAGTCGCGTCGACGTCGCGCAGAAACACTACGTAGGTAGTGGATGTTGTGGACACGGATGTAACCGGCGGGATTCAGTAACAGTTCTCACGGCTGGACGCACGACATTGCGCCAGAACTGCCGCATAAGCAGCTCTCGCAGATTCTGCAGGTGGGATCTGGCGGTCGAAAATTACAGAGAAAGCGTCATCTGGGTTGTCATGAGCGGCGTGGACACTGCGCCATCGTCTTCTCTTACGTCCCATCGCAACCCCGACACCGACATCCTCGACCATGACCTCTTATCACCCTCCCACCACGCTGTCTTGCCCACACACGACCATCAGGTAGCCCTTGAGCTCGAGCTCACCTGCCTCGCGCAGTCGGACACCGCCTTGGAGGACCCTGCTGCCCATATGGCACTCCAGCACTCTCGTGACCGTATCTTTGGCGACATTGACCACGTTGGTGTCCATGTCAAGGATGACCACATCACAATGGTCGAGGCCGTCGACCCAGCCGTCACCCAGCAAGACTCCCAGCAGCAGTCGCCCGAGTCTTCATTAGAACTAAAACGTGTCAAGGTGAGCTTCTTTCCTTCCCATCTCGTTCGTGGCATTTGGCCCATTCCGGCCCTCGCTCTGCCACCACTCCATACTCATGACGGCAGAGCCATTATGCCTGCAACGTGTTTAATTCCCCTGGAAAAACCCGCCCCATTTTATTCAAATTGCCCACCCGTACCGTCTTGTTCATTGCACCCTCGCTATTTGCATGACCTCATCAAGCGCCTGCTCTGACCGACACTTGTCACCTTCTTCAAAGGTCTACGAACTCGTTGGTTCTCGATGGGTTGATCAAGGCACTGCATACTGCGCTGGCCAGCTGGACGACGCCAACCAAGCGTACCTCGTCGCCCGTTCCGAGCTAGACTTTAATAAAATCATCCTCTCAACTGCCATTCGTTCCAATGATGTATACCAGCGGCAGCAAGGTATGCATACTCCATGCATTTGCGTGGAGATTTTACCATCCATAATTCGTACTGTCTGGCACTCATACGACCTCTAGAGAGCCTAATAGTATGGACGGAACCCAACGGAGCCGACTATGCCTTGAGCTTCCAGGACGCGGAAGGATGCGCGGAGGTATGGAACTTCATTATAGAGGTCCAACGTCACTTGAATTCCGGAGGTCAGTACCGTTTCGCCCTTAGCCCACGCCTCATTATCGCTCTGAGAAATACACATCTCATCTGAATCTCACCCAGAAGATCAGGGCATTGGCTCATCATCTCCAGGTGGCGAGCATTCTGCAACCACTGTCAACATTATTCGCACTGGTCATCTGCCCACCCCCCAGCTCGGTAACATACAAGATATCGAGGGCGCAATCAAGACCCTTTCGAGGGGTCAAGCAGTCAAGGAAAAGATATGCGAGTACATACAGCGCGAGGTGAGCCTTGTTTTACGGCCCCACATATCCCTCACATTCCGGCCACCGTGTTGACGAGAATGACAGCACTACATCAAAGCCCTTATCGATGTTCTGAACATGGCAGAAGACCTCGAGAGCCTAGACAACCTCCATGCCCTATGTAGTCTAATGCAAACCATTTGTAAGGGCAAGACTTTGTTTCGTTAACGCCGTTGACATTATTGCAGTGATGATGAACGACCATGGGATTTACGAGCATATACTCGAGGACGACATCTTCTTCGGAGTGGTTGGGATGCTCGAGTGTACGTTGTGCTCTCCTCGTAACTTCTGTGATTTTGACTTGGCAACATAGACGATCCAGAGTTTCCCACACACAAGGCCAACTACCGTGAATTCCTCCACGTCAGCACACACTTCCACCAACCTATTCTAATACGAGACGACCTTATCCGGAAGAAGGTCCACCACACCTACCGCCTCCAGTTCCTCAAGGATGTCGTACTTGCACGCGCGCTCGACGATTCGACATTCAATGTTTTGAACTCTTGCATCATCTTCAACCAAATTGACATTATTAATCACATTCAAAACGATCCTATCTTCCTCCATGACATAGTCAGGCTGTATGTAAGTGAGGCAGTGCTTGCTGGTCCTAGGACGGGATCAGAGGATGAAGAGGGCGAGGAGGGGGGATCGAAAGGCCCAGGCAAGAAACCTCACGAGAAGATTCCAAATGGACACGGAGTGCAGCTGGCAACGCAGTTTTCATTTGGCCCCGCAGGCAACCTCAGTGAAAGCGACATTGCGTTCCGTCGCGAGGTCGTCGCACTCATTCAACAGCTCTGCGCAATGGGCAAGAATGTCCAGCTACCAGCACGATTGGCCCTTTTCCGAACACTGGTTGACCGAGGGATTTTGTTCTCTGTCCAATGGGCGTTTTCGTTACCTGAAAAGGAAGAGACGTCGAAGAGTGTGGTCAGTGCAGCAGGCGAGATTATAGCCATTTTGCTCGAGCACGATCTGCACGGCGTTCGCGGACATGTATGCAAACAGGCGGCGGCTCTTGAAAGGGAAAAGGAGGCCGGTCGGTTAGGAGTTGACAAGGCAGAGACACTCTTGAAACTCATGTGTCGAGTCATGGTCCAGAGTCGGGATGTGGCAGTACAATGTCAGATCGGCGACGCGCTGAAAGCTCTGCTAGATGTTTCACAGAACATTGGCGGTCCTGGTGCCACACCTGTGGGTGTTCTTCTAGAGTCACCAGTTTATCACTGACATTTAGACCTAGGTGGCAATCAGCGCGAAGATTTTAGCTCGCCCAAAAGATGATCCAGGAACCGAGAGGTTTCTAGACTATTTCTACAAAAATTGCCTAGAGGTCCTATTCAAACCATACAGTGATATACCAGATTTCAGGAAGCAGACAGGTACGCAAGCACCTCGAACTTATCAGGAACCCGAATTGAAAGTGATTATTCTAGATCCGGCTTTGAAACTTTCGAGAGAGAAGACTAATCTTTTCCTATACTTATCCGACTTACTTTGCAATTTCGCCCAACAACATGCTTTTCGAAGCCATTTCTACATGCTTTCTTCGAATATATCCGCTCGCGTGGCTACAATACTTAGCGCTCGAGATAAGCACCTTCGGTTAGGTTTGTGTCGGTTCTTACGGGGCTTCTAACGATCTGATGTCTCAGCCCTGTCTTGATTATAGCTGCATTCCGATTGTTCCGAATATGCCTTAAGATCAACAACAAAAACTTTCTCGCTCACCTGATAAAACTTGATGTTTTCAAGCCCATCCTGGAACTCACGCTGCGGGAGTCACACCGCGATAGCTTACTGGGTGCATCCTGTCAAGAATTCTTCGAGCACATGCGACGGGTAAACTTGAATCTTCACTATTTCGCATCCAACCTCACTCCACACTTGCAGGAGAACATAAAAGACCTCATTAGCCACTGTATGACAGTCCACGGGGACACCGTCCGTAAGCTCAGCGAAACAAGATTGGGTGGGCCACGCTTCTCTGCGTTCATACGGCGCTGGGAAATTAATGTCGAGCCTCTACCCACGGAGGGTGCCAAGAACGATCGGTAAGTCGGGAACGGGGCTGTGAGAATGAGCTTGCTAATTTTGCTAATCTCTCACAGAAATTCCACCGAATCGCGCCGCTTAGACCGTAGTATTGACGCCGAAGAAGAAGAGTACTTCAATGGTGATGACGACGAAGGTGACGCGGCACCTCCGCTCATCAGCTCAGCGGCCCTTGCAAGTCGTGCCGGCTCCCCACTAAACGCGATCAAGCGTAGACGACGCATCCCTATCGCTCCATCCAAACTCCCACGGCCACAAGGTCTTGTCCTCCCTCGTACACCTCCCCTGCCATCCCTCCAGGATTATGGCGACGAGGAAGAGGAGGAAATCGGACCCCCGTCTCCTCCAGAAATAGCATCCCCTATAACTCCATTGAAAGCCCTCTCCAAGGAAAACTCACCCACACCACTCTCTCCTTCAATGGAAGTACCACCAAGTCCACGGCTAGCGCATCGCCAGATATCTCGACCGTCCTCAATTCCCCGACGACGCACCCATGAAGAGGATGACAACATTCTAGAATCGCTCTTACGCCAGAAAGGCAGCCCTTCCTCACCCTCGCTAAGCGAACCACCCACCACCCTGAACCTTAAATCGTCCCAATTACCCCCCATACGGTTATCCGAGAAACGGCGAAGAGAAAACGACGAGGACGAACTGCTGGAACGTCTCGCCAGCAAACCGAAGCGCGCCGATCTTGGCACCCAAAAAAGGGACGAACCGGTCGGTGGTCGAGCCTCCGCGATGAAACCGGGCGATGACCCACCCAAACGGATGAAAGTGATGTTTCGCCCGTTGGGTACAACCGTCGCGCAATCGACGTCGCCGGTCCCTCCAGATCCTGGTGCGAAAGATGGGGATACAGGGTGAATGTCAAGACATCTTTGATGGGCATGCCGCGGGAGCTTACCTGGAAAGATGTGGGGTGGATAGGGCGTTCTGCATGTACACCATTGTATATCTGCTCCGTGTTCTTTTATCCACCTGGTGGAACACCATTGGGCCGCCATGTATCAATCTCGATAGTGGTATTAGTAGGATATAGTACTGGTGCTCAGAGTAAACCGATCTGAAGGTGCTTCCGTAGATGTTATCACAACGAAGAGCCAGCCCAGCGTATATTCGGTGCTGGGGCGCTGATGAAGAGGGCTATAACTGAATGGCATTGGCATCGTCGTAATAACCTGTCGAAATGACTGTAGGAACACGCACACCGCCTTGCACTGACTTGGGTTTGGAGTCGGGGCCCGGGACAAACCAGATTTAAACCACAAAAAATATACTGCCCCAGTGAGGCTCGAACTCACGACCTTCCGATGGTTATCTAACAGTCGGACGCTGTGACCAACTCAGCCATGGGGCACATGACAACAATGGTATTTATATTGTATATATGATTCGCCTCTGGACCATTGGTTGTTTTCCAAGCCCACAGGAGCATCAAATCAAGCAGCTCATGGTACATTAAGTATAGTCAGCAATGAAAATGCTGATCTGTCGATTCTCCTAGCTCTCCAATGGGCCGAGTGCTCCTTCCTTCGCCGAGGTCTCAATTTTACTGCCATCGCCAGTGTCGGTGCCATGTCCGTCGCTGTCATTGTCCTGCTCTGTGATCCCATCCTCTCCCACTCCACCTTGACCCCGCCCCCCAGCTTGAAACTTCCTTTTTGGTATGACAGCCCAAAACGCTTTTTCCCAATCGCGGGTGTCAATCCACTTCAAGAGAATTTCAAAGACCTGTTCACACGAGTAGCGTCGCGTCAAGCATAGAGTCAGAAGACCATAGTAGTGCGGAAGGAGGGAGGGACGGGGGATTGTATGACATCCACGTGTCAGGCTCAGGTATTCTTCCGAGCTAGCAAGTGATACACATCATGAAAAACGAACCTGGTTGACGGTGAGTACCTTGCGGCTGGCAAGTGAGACGTAACGTCCTATTGGGAGGTGGGCATGGCGGATTTGTGAGTCGATAGCCTTGTTTAAGCACAGATTCTGATTATCCTCCAGTTAAAGTGGATATACAGAGGTTTCTGCACACCGACCTTGTAACGATTGTGGTCACATATTCCACCGATGATATAGGTTTTTCCTTCATTCAGCTGGAGTAGCTCCTCCGACGAATCGGCGGTCAGATAAACGAGATTCTCGCGATCGGCTTGAGCCGGCAACGCTGGGCTGACTTGCGTATTAGTGTCTTCACTGGATGAGTGAGGGAATTCGGAGGGTTCTGTCCACAATCGGTCATAGCCCTCCTCCCACCACTCGGCCCTTGACCACCTCCTGTAGCCAGCATCATTTATGGCATCCAATCTTTGTTTGGTTCTGCCATTGAGCGAGGTAAAAAGTAGTGCCGAGAATGCGTGCGCGGCATGTCTGTTTGCGCTGTATGTATACGCCAATTGAGAAGTGAGAGAATTGATCTCCTATCCTTGGCATGATCGTCTCATGGAGGAGAGACAAGAGTAAAGTGAAACACCCACCTTGTCTGACATCAGCTCATCAAACCCCAGATCGACCACGACTCTTGCATTAAATGTTTCCGTCTCGCCACCAGTATTTGTTCTCCGTCTTTTTCGAGAGGCATTTTCGTCAGGTTCCCCCTTTGCAATAGCCTGAGCTCGTTCACGGCGTTTACGCTTCTTCGCCTCCTTTTCGCGTGCGCGTCGTTCAAGCTTGAGTTCGTGGAGCCTCGCAGCTTTTGCGGCACGTTTTTGTGCCTTCTTGGAGAGACCCTGGGGGTTTGATTCCGCCTGCTGAGCTTGTTTTGGCTGACCGGCAACTTCACTGACCAGCGGACGTGTCTCCATGGATGCGAAGATGGTGGCGATTTTGCGATAGGGATAGCTGCCGGCGGTCCGAATTGAGCCGAGAAATATGCGAGTGAGCTAGTACTATTGCTGTAACTAACCGCCGCCCTTTGCCATTTCCGTGCTCAGGGCATTCTCTGTCGCGGCTTGCCGTCTCCCTTGCGGTTTATTCCTCCTCGTTCCCCTCTCAGTATTCCAGTTTGTTTCCCGTCTCTTTGACTTGTCGAAATCATTCCCGTGAATCGTTGATCATGGCGACTAGAGTCATTCCTTCTCTCAGGGGACCCTACGAGGTCGTCAAGCCTTCCGCAACACACACTGCAACAGTCATCTTCTTGCATGTATGCTTTCTTCGCCATCACCTTCTTTTTTTTGTCCCCAGCGTTGCTCATATCCATTTTTACTCAACAGGGCCTTGGTGATAGTGGCAGTGGTTGGCTTGGAATCGTAAAAATGATCAAAGACGAGTTGCCCCACGTCAAGTGGCTGCTCCCCAATGCTCCGAGCCGTAGCATCACTGCCAACCGTGACTTTGTGATGCCTGGTTGGTTCGATCTGCCCTCGTGGGATTTGGGGGACAAGCATGAAGATCGTGACGGAATGCTCGACTCTGCCCGCACGATTGACAAGTATATCCAAGACGAGATAAACGCCGGTATACCTGCTGAACGCATCGTCGTTGGTGGATTCAGCCAGGGCGGGTCCATGTCGCTTTTAGCAGGACTGACGGCCCGAAGGGAGGACGGACTATTCGGAGGGAAATATGGTTGGAAGCTCGGTGGAGTAGCCGTCCTGAGTGGCTGGATGCCACTACAAGATGCGTTTCCAAAAGTTGTCCCTTCGCCATTCTAAACGCCGGATAATTCTAACGAGCTTTATCAGATGGCTTCCCCCCACTTGATCACGACACCAATACTCTTGTGTCATGGCACTGCTGATACCATCGTGCCCTACAGTTTTGGTCAGAGAGCGAGCAGAATCCTCACGAGTGACCTGGGTCTACCCACTTTGGAGGATCTGACACTCTCGACACTAATTCCGCCGAGCAGCTACTCGCCCGGCGAGGGTAAACTGGGCGCGGCAGGGTTAAGTTTCAGATCCTACAGATCAGCTGGGCACGAGGCATGCGAACGAACACTCGAGGATCTCAAACAGTTCTTGAAGCGTGTGCTACTCCAGTGACTAACGCTCAATTTATTTTTTTTATTCTTCACGGCAGGTGGGCCAAATGACAATGACCTTGTTATATAACTGAATGGGTCAATGGTGGTAGTCGCGTTTTTTGATTTCTTGATTATGTTGGTCATAGCCAGCGTGTAATTGTGATGGCCTGGCTGATGTCGGTCTATTAATTACTCCAAGTATTCTGGGCCAGGTCTCGATGCCTCCACCATTTACCCTGTACATTTACTGAATCAATTCACGGGGGAGGGTCATTGAAATACCTGGGATCACGGTGGTTGCGAACGATCAATACGGCATGCGATGCGCACTACATATTACCAGCGAGCAGGATCAGACCAAGTACACATGACACGCGAGGTTGTACGTCATATCTGAACTGGTCAGTAATTCACCACGCCACACAATGTTATCCACTGTTAGCGAACACATCATGGCAGTAACCCCTAACTTAAAGGACATCTTTGAGACTGGTCTGCGCGGAACCACGCTCGAGGGGTTTGGGTTGGGCCGGTGAAGGTTT
>JBBPKY010000026.1:0-81043 GCA_038089495.1 Xerocomellus dryophilus
TACGCTTACGTGTCTCTCAGTATATATACCTTGCTGCCTTGTATTGTAGAACCATTCTCGATCTGCGCAATACAAGCGTACTTCCTGGAATCCTTAAGCCGATTGCTTAAGTCTTTGACCCAGACCTTGATCCCCACTAGTGTTCTGTCTTGACGACGTTGTGTCTCTCCGTGAGTACCTCTGTCGAGACTTTCTTTGTACGCTCGACTTCCAGTTGGTACGTCTCGCGTAACACCAATGGCTTCAAATATTATGGGCACTCCCAGGATGGTGGGATGTTTTGCCACATAATCTGGAGTGCTATTTTTAGATCATATTATGGCATCCCTGAAATTTACCCAAAGAGGGAGGGTAGCCCTTTGAGTGGTTAGAGGGCAACCCTTAGGTACACTTTTTGTACACTTTCCATACACTTTTCTGTCCACTTTCTGTATCTTTTTTTTTTTGTAGCCTTTTTTAATATGTTGAAATGGATAAAGGGTTGTCCTATATGCAACACAGGGCTTCCCTATGGGTGGTAGAGGGCTGTTCTGTGTGTAAGTCAATGGACTGCCCTATGTATAGTAGGGGTATGCCCTGTGTATAGTAGAGGGCTGCCCTATGTATGGTAGAGGGATACCTTGTCCATGGTAGAGAATTGACCTGTGTGTGGTAGAGGGCTGCCCTATGTATGTGTGGCAGAGGGCTGTCCTACATGTGGGCAGAGAAATGTACTCAAAGTGTACAAAAGAAGTTTACCAAAAGTGTAGTAAAAAGTGAACAAAAAAGTGTATGAGAAGTGTAGTAGAAAGTGTACACAAAAAGTGTACCAGAAGTGTACCAGAAGTATAGTAAAGTGTGTACAAAAGTGTAGTAGTAGAAAGTGTACAACAAGTGTAGCAAAAAGTGTACCAGAAGTGTAGTAAAGAGCATACAAAAGTGTAGTAGAAAGTGTATAAAAAGTGTACAAAAAAGTGTAGCATAATTAATACATGATGATAAGATAGATTAGATTATAGTGCTTGTCATAATGAGTGACATCATACCACATGGTAATAATCTAGGTCCACTTCAAATTCAATTACATAATTGTACCTCAATATAACAGTTATGGCATTACAACAAATGATCCGCTTCTCCGCTTATGTAAGCACTCCAAAAGCGGCACTACTACCATAAAATCTCCTTATTTGGTCATAATTGAGATTGCAACTTTGGCAGACAGCTTGTTTGCCTCATGACATTTGTTCCCTTGTCTCTGTATACATGTAGCCTACCTGAATGGTCCCTAGCATAGGATAGGCCCCTCTCCAGCACCATTTGAGAATGCCAGGGGCATAGAAACAATGATTGGATTGCTTTTTGTAAACTTTGCATTATACTCCATTGTAAGGTGGAAGGCACACATGGACTAGTTCTGGGGTGGTGGGCCTTTGGGTTGGATGGTTACCCATCTTACATTAGGGTTTCAGGGCTGCCAGAGTGGTGTGGAAGCCTGCATAAAATAAAACAACAGACAGAATACTTCTGATACGCTTTTTTTGTACATTTTCTACTACACTTCTCATACACTTTTTTGTCCACTTTTTACTACACTTTTGGTAAACCTTTTTTTGTACACTTTGAATATACTTCTCTGCCCACATGTAGGACAGCCCTCTATCACACACAGGCCAATTCTCTGTCACCTATAGGACAGTCCTTTATCACACCCAGGGCAGTCCTCTACTATAGATAGGGTATCCCTCTACCACCCATAGGGAAGCCCTGTGTTGCATACAGGACAACCCTCTATCAATTTCAAAATATTAAAAAAGGCTACAAAAAAAGATACTGAAAGTGTATAGAAAGTGTACAAAAAAGTATATGGAAAGTGTACTAAAACATGTACAAAAAGTATACCTAAGGGTTGCCCTCTAACCACTCAAAGGGTCACCCTCTAACCTCCCAAAGGGCCACTCTCCCTCTCCAGGTAAATTTCAGGAATGTCATAATATAATATAAAAACAGCATTCCAGATTATGTGGCAAAACACCCTACCATCCTGGGAGTGTCCATTACTTGAAACCATTGACTTCATCTTTTGGTAATAAAAGATATAGCCAATAGCTTCAGTAGGGGGGTAACCTGAAGGATAAGTGAGTCAGATTAGAAGGCATCAAGGATAGTCAGGAGCACCAAATTGATGGTGAAGGTGATGAAATGAATGAGAGACAACGTGGAATGGATGGCACAACGAGCGGAGCACATCACAAGTCAAAAGACTCAATATGAGACTCCTAGCTAAAGAAGTAGTGAGTCAGCATGGACAGCGTGAACACACGAAGAGTGACATACCTGAGCCATCCACATGTTAGAGACCATACAAAGCACCCTTGCTGATGTTCAGTCCCAGATTTTGAAATAGGTTGGAGTGGAGCAGAGATCAAGATAAGAAAGAAGGAATTATGCTCAAATTGATAATCAAGCTAAGTGACTAGTACTGCTGGTACAGTTTACATATATACTATGTATATGTACTGCAGAGTCTGGATGTGGAGCAGTGCTCCAGAGGTATAGAAGCACCAAACTGTGGAACTGTCATAGGGAATACTAATAAGTGAGCACTGAGTATGAAAGAAGACTAGAACAAGAACAGGTATGGAGATACCAAAGTGAATGCATAGCCAACTCTGACAAACTCCAAAGTTGTAGCAATGGTCTGGAGGTCTGAAGGTGGAGAAATGTACAGATATGACAATATCCTCCTCTTAGGCTTGAACCCCTGAGAGCCTTAAGAGTGGACAATGGTGGTGGAGTGGGGAGTGGTGGAGTTTGGGAGTGGGTATAAAGACCCAGGGGTGAGTGGATTTTGTTCTTAACCTATAACCACCATGTCTGACATTGGCGACATCAAGAACTGGTCCAATGAATGCCTTGCAGAGCGGGAGGACAACAATGATGACATCTGCAAGATGAAGTTCACTGAGTGCAAGTGACAGGTGAAGGTGAAGAAGGAGGAGGAGGTGTGGAGGAGGATGAAGGAAGAGGAGAGGGCATGATGAATGGCAGAGGAGGCAGAAATGGAGGAACAGTGCAAGGAGATGGAGTGGAAGGCTGTGGAGATGGTGGCAAAGACACAGGTGAGTGGTGACTTTCCTGGGATACCACATATACTGACCATGACAGGCAGAGAAGGTCCATGCAGAGCAGAGCTCTGAAGAGAAGGGGAAGGGCATGGTGTGTGCTTGCTGCATCAAAGGGGGGCTGGAGTGTGCGCCAGGAATGGGTAAGTCGACCTCATGCCTGCCCTGCCAATCAGCAAGGCAGAAGTGCGTGCACCCTGGAGTGGAGTCATCAGAAAAGATAGTGCACCAGAGGAAGTGTGCAGAGGAGGGGGAGTCACCATAAGGGAACAAAAAGAAGGTGTGGATGGAGTCAAAGGCAGGGGAAAGCAGAGTAAGAGTGGAGGAGCAGGATGGGCTCATCAAGGAGCTCCACATCCTCAGTAAGAGGCTCCTGCAGTGGTTGGACCACCAGAACAAGCTACTGGCATGGCTCGTGGAGCTCAAGAGCAAGGAGGTATATGGAAAGGAGTCAGAGGAGGACATTGGAGGTGCTGTGGTGTTATAATCTTTCTCCTTCATACGCGTATGTACTTGCTTTCTTTCCTTTGTCGAGTCCTCTCTGGTCCAGGGATGTTTTCCTTATGCTGGATTCACTGTCACTGTTTCTTTGATTGCATAACTGTCTCTCTTATCCTTTTGTAATAACCCCATGCCATTCCTCCGTTACTACCAGAAGGGGATATATTTATCTTCTTCTTCTCATTCATGGATAGCTTTCTTATTCCTGCCAATTCTCTCACATTGGTTACATGTTCCTGCTTACCCATCAGTTTCCTTGATGTTCCATGGGGTTCTACACTTACACATCCCTTAGGATAAATATCTAGCTGCCTGTATAGTAGTATCCATTCTCGATCTGCGCAATCTAGCATACCTCTTGGAATCCTTAGGCCATCAGAGCTTAAGTTTTAACCCTTGAACTCAGACCTTGACCTTGTGTTTGTCTTGATGACATTGCGTCTCTCCATGAGTACCTCCATCAAGACAACCCTTGTATGCTCGACTTTCTTTGGGTACACCTCATGTAACAAAAGATCGAGAATCTTCCTCTGCCCCTCCTATCTAGGAGAAGGACTGTCCACCTTTTGAATCATAGCATTCCACCGAGCATTGAGAAGAGTCTATGGACTTTACCAGCAGTCCAACAATGAAGAAGAGCACCCTTCGCCCCCTCAGACCCCAGAACCATGCAGACAAAGAAACCCTCATGCAGCTGTGCCTCCAGCACCCTTGTGTTATGTGAGGCGTACCAACTGGGAGTCAAGCGTTTCAACAAGTGTCTTGATGGAGGTACTCACAGAGAGACACAGCATCGTCAAGACAAAGGCAATGGTCACAGGTGAAGACTTAAGCAAATGGCTTAAGGATTCCAGACAAGTACACTTGTATTGTGTAGATCGAAAATGAGGACTAGATACATGACAGTGAGGTTTATATACCAGAGGACGCGTAAGCATGGAATGTAGTGGAAAGAGATGGAAGCAATGTGTAATCAAGGAATCCTCTGGAACATAATAGAAACGTGATGAGTAATAAGGGAAATGTAACTAGCACAAGAGAGCTAGTTAGAAGAGAGATGCTGTTCATAGATGGAGAAACAAAGAGATATACCCCTTCCGGTAATACAAGAGGGAATGGTGTGAGGTGATCATAGAAGGACAAGGAAAACTGTAACTCCATCAAAGAGATGAAGACAATGTGTCCAGCGAAGAGAAAACATACCTGGGCCAGTGATGATGTGACAAAGGAAGGAAAAGAGGAAGACACATGTATGGAGGAGAAGAATTGTAACATTACCCCCTTCGTACAGTTGAACTCCTGGTTCGACCAAAATCCCCCTAGGGGCATCCCTATCCTGGTTAGAGGGGATCCCAAAGATATGGGTGGCTTGCTCAGGGGAAAGAATCTCCAGAGGGCAATTGTCAGCGACATGACCTCCTGTATCACAATGAGAACAGATCTGGGTAGGACAGAAGTGAGTGGAATGACCCCATCTGCTACAAACATCGCATTGGACAGTGAGACAAGCTGATTGGGGGTGTCCAGGGGCGGAGATGTGACAGTGAGGGCAGATGTAGTGGGGGCAATTTTCTCTGTAATGACCACAACCATGGCACCAAAAACACTCAGTGAGGGCCAACGCAGGGGGGCAAGTGATGGGGATGGATAGGAGTCATTCTGGGGCAAATAGGATGGGTCTGTTGTTGCCAATGCGGACGACGAAAGAACAGTTATGATTGATTGCTTCTTCATCCGGTCCGTATTCAGGGTTGACTGCGGTAAGAGAGGAGGTGGCATCAGAGGGGGCAGGAGAGGAGATATGGGAGAGCAAGGTGACAGAGGGCGAGGTGGGCACAGGGACAGATAGGGGGGGTGGAGATCGACCAGGAAGGAGTTCCGACTGAGAGTTGTAACAGCCCCTCTGTTCCATGGTCATGGAAAGAAAGATGCATCGGAAGGTTGGATATAAAAGGGTAGGAGATAACTGTTCGATGAAGGAATGGAAGCCATGAAGATGAAGAATAGTGAGTATGTGGTCAGAGAGACCAGAGAGTTGAAGGTGAAAGGGAACACAGTAGTCATCCTCAGGGTGTCGAGGGTCAGATAATGCTTGATAGCATTGGATGGTGGTGGTATCATGGAAGAGACGAATAAGTTCCTGGCAAATAAGGTCTTCATCATAAAGGAGGAGGTCCTTGACAGTGTGGAGGAGGACCGGGGTTGCAATGATGGCGGCGTAGAGCATATGGGCAGCAGAGATGGGTAGCAAGGAAGGCGAGACCCATCGTAAATGCAAGAGGGAAGACAAAGGCGAGGAAGACAAAGACGAAGAAGAGGTGGAAGAAGATAAAAATGACATTGTTGTCAAAAATAATGCAGAGGGACATTCACTAGGGAGGTACTTCATGTAGGGATGCCTCATCCTAGGATGGAGAAGCAGAGAAAGGATGGGATTGTCAGGAAATGCCACGACTCTTCTTATAATCTGACAAAATCAGGGGGATGTGGTGGAGATTACTCTCAGGTTCCCAAGTGTTTTCCGAGGAGGGATAACCCTTCCATGCAGTCAGGTACCGGTGGCATCCTGGAGGACCCTGGTGAGAGATGATATGGTCGACTTCATACTCTTCTTCGGCTTCAATGACATCAGGGGGAGGGCAAGAGAAGAAGGGGTCATGTGCATCCGTTTGATGATAAGAAGATAAGAGAGAGGCGTGGAATACATTGTGGATTTTCCATGTGGAGGAAAGACGAAGCTGGTAGGTGAGAGGAGATAGTACCTGGCTGATTTCAAAAGGGCCATGGCGTTTGGGGGCTAGTTTTCTGGATAGGGGATGCAGAGATTAGTTACTTCAAGCCAAACCTTATCTCTGACTTTCCAGGGAGAAAACCACTTAGAGGAGCGTTCTGTCATGATCCGACAGGTGGTTTCGTGTGCAGCCAGGGCTTCTTTTCTCATGAGATCAAGGGAAGATAAACAACTTTCCAGGGCTGGAATAAATATTTTGCCCAAAGAGGGGTAGGCGCGTGGTTTGTATTCGAGGAGAAGAGAGAACGGTGAAACCTTGGTAGAGCTATGGGGGACGGAGTTATGTTGAAATTCAGTGGCAGTTAAGTGTTGGGACCATTTGTGGGGGTTGTTGGCACAGAAGATGTGAAGATAGGTCTCTATCTCCTGATTGGTTCATTCAGTTTGTCTGTCTGACTGTGGATGATAAGCAGTAAATAGGCAGATGTCGTATTGGAGGATGCAAGCGAGTTCTCTTGCAAAGACAGAAGTGAATTGTGGACCTTGGTCAGAGATGAGGGTGTCATGGAGGCTGAATCGCTTGAATACATAGTCAAAAAAGAGTTGGGTGATGCCTTTGGTGTCGATGG
Source organism: Xerocomellus dryophilus (assembly GCA_038089495.1). Lineage (NCBI taxonomy): Eukaryota > Fungi > Basidiomycota > Agaricomycetes > Boletales > Boletaceae > Xerocomellus > Xerocomellus dryophilus. Next base: position 6,966 of record JBBPKY010000026.1, read on the forward strand.
TTTTGGCACAAGGGCAGAGGATTACCCCCTTCATAAGGCCGTGGTCGACCACAACCATCAAGGAGTCAAAGCCTGCAGAAAGAGGTAGGTCAGTGACAAGGTCAACAGAAAGTTGTTTGAATGGAAGGGTGGAGGTGGAGCATATGGGGGACAAGGGCGGAGAGGTGGGGTGGGTGATGACCTTGTTCTGTTGACAGACAACACAGCCAGAAATAAAACTATTGATGAAGGTAGAGAGGCCAGGCCACCAAAAATCACGTTCAAGGATAGCCTTGGTGTGGAAACGACCAAGATGACTGGTGGTGGGAGAAGAGTGAATAAACCTGAGGAGAGCAGAGTGGGTGGGAGGGGAAACATAGAGGCGGCCTTTGTAAAATAGATGTCCATTGTCAAATGACCAATCGATGAAAGAAGAGCAGGGGAAGAGGGGGAACCCCTCATCAAGGGCTTGAATAGCTCTAAGGACGAGTGGGTCGGAAGAGGAGGAATTTTTGATGTGGCACGCAAGGGATAAATCCAGGGCATTGATGACAGCAGGTTTAGGGACGATGGAGGTGTTGGCGTTATCCATGGAGGTGTCAACATGATCTCAGCGAGAGAGGGCATCTGCAGGGGCTAACTTGGCACCAGGTAATACCTTCCAAACAATGTTGAAGTCTTGGAGGAAGAGGGACCAGCAAGCCGGGCGACGAGACAATTTACGAGGGTCTTTGATATAGGAGAGGTTTTTATGATTGGTAATAATGGTGACGGGATGGGAAGTCCCCTGAATGTATTGATGCCATTCAGTGAGGGCTAGGATGACAGCTAGGAGTTCTCTATCATAGATGTCATAGTTCCGTTCTGCTGGTGCAAAGGTGCGGGAATAGTAAGCACAGGGATGAAGATCGCCATTGGTGTCGGGTTGAAGGAGAATGGCTCCAGCAGCTAGGAGGGAGGTGTTGGTCATAATGGAGAAGGGATGAGAGACGTTGGGGATGGATAGCACTGGTCCAGATGCAAAGACCTTTTTGAGGGTCTCAAAGGCACATTGTTGAAGATTCATCCATAACCAAGGTTGGTCTTTCTTGGTCAGGAGGTTAAGGGGGGCAACAACATGGGAAAATTTGGGGATGAACTTGCGGTAGAAATTTGCAAATCCTAGGAAAGAGCAAATTCCCTTTACCAAGGTTGGGGGTTTCCATTCATGGATGGCAGAGAGTTTGGTGGGGTCCATTTTGACCTTCCCTTGGCCTATGATCATGCCTAAGTAATCCATCCATGATGCGTCAAAGGTACATTTGGATAGTTTGAGGGAAAGGCTGTGTTCACGTAGACGGGTTAGAACACAGCGAGTGCGTTTGTGGTGGAGGGCAAGGTTGTTCTGTGTGTGTATTCCTAAGTTGTCCATGTAGATCTTAAGCCAGCGCTCGGCGATCATATCAGCGAAAATATGATTCATGAACGATTAGAAGGTGGATGGTGCGTTGCAGAAGCCAAGGAACATGACTGTGGGTTCAAAGAGTCCAAAGGGGGTTATGAAGGCTGCTTTCCATTGGTCTTCTTCGTGGATGTGAATGTTGTTATACCCCCATTGAATGTCGAACAAGGTGAACAAGATGGAGTCCTTCATGTCATCAATGAGCTCAGGAATGAGAGGTAAGGGGTAGGCATTGCGAACAGTATGGGAGTTGAGGTGTTGATAGTCCTGACAAGGGCATAGGGAGCCATCTTTGTTGGAGATAAAGAAGAACGGGGCTGCTTGGGGGGATTTGGATGGAACGATTCGGCCAGTCTTAATATGTTCATTGATGAACACATTACATGTCTCCTGCTCTTTAGGGTTGAGCGGGTATACTTTGGCAACCTTGGGGACAAAGGATTCCTTGAGTTCGATGGTATGGTCATAGGGGTGATGAGGAGGGAGTTGGCTGTGAGTGTGTTCTGAAAACACATCTGCAAAGTCTTTGCACCATTCAGGGAGAACAGTTTCCAGAGTTTTAGTCTCTTGAGCCAGTTGAGTGGCGATGGTGATCTTGTTGAGGTGTTTGCAATATGGTTCCACCAGAGGGAGGTACTCACTAAGAGACACAACATCCTCCGGGGAGTACCTTTGAGAAGAAAGGCATTCAAGTTCCATGTCAGCATCCATTCCTAACCAGCGGAGTAAATATCTCTGGGGGGAGAGATCATCGTTGTTAAGGGGGAAATCGGAGAAGGTTAGGGTTTTCTTTCTCTAGTCAATGTGCGGGTTTTTGGACCATAGCCACAGCATTTCAAGAATGATCTGTTTACGTCTGAGGCTTAGGACCATTAGTTCTAAGGTTTCGGGCTCCTGGGGAAGGATGAGTTGAGCCTGGGCTTTCCACATAATAGTTTCTTGTCGGTTGGTGGTTCTGTTGACGTTGAACACTTTGATTGATTCGGGAAGTTTCTTCAAAGGAAAGTTGGCGAGGGACAATAGGCCTATATCAATAAAATTTCCAGTTGCACCAGAATCTACAAGGGCAGTGGTCTGGACAGTTTGTCCTCCAACAAGTAGCTTGACTGGGAAACATAGGGTTCCTTCATTTGCAGGAGCTACTAGTACATGAGGAGAAATTCTAGAAGGCAACGTCGAGGCGGCTTCTCATTTCAAAAATCCAAGGTGGACACAAATGAAACTTCCTTCTTTGGTTCTTCGAAACACATCTGGAGGACTTGGAGTATCTCTCCTTCGTTCTTTCCCTGAGTCTTTAGGGAGTTGACAAAGGCATCTATGGTGGAGGGAGTGGACGGCGAGGGTTGCAAGGTAAAGGATGTCAAAGGTTTCTGGGTTTCGGCGGAGCGAATGGTCTGAGGGCAAGGGGGGAACTTCTGAGGGCAAGGGGGGAACTTCTGAGGAGGGTTTTGAGGGGAGTTGCACTGAGTGGCATTGTGTCCAGTTTTGCGGCATTGGAAGCAATGTCCTTCCTTGATGCATTTAGCGTGTTCGGTGGGGGTGAGTTTGGTTAAAGTGACAGCATCGACGTCCATGGTGTAGGGGCCTTGAGCTGGGCAAGGGTTACAAAAGGCGGTGGGGGACCTTCCATTTCTGAAAGCTAGGATCCTTATTTTCTGGGCATAGAAGGTCTTTGCTTGCTTGATCCATTCGGCGATGGTAGTGGGGATGGAGGACATGGATAGGATCATGGTGGTGAGTTGTTGGTCTAGACCCAATGAAAACTGGTTAATAAGGATGTCGTCATCAGTGATCCCAGCTTTGGCAGCTAGGTTCTGAAACTCAGTGATATAATGTTGGAAACCGTCATCTGTGATTCCATTGGGGCGTTTGACGGTTTTCTACACTAGGTTGGAGAGCTCATGTCACGAAGTTGCTTTAAGGTCAAAGGGGCAAAAAGTGGAGGTGAAGTTTTCAGCAAATTTGTCAAAGGTCTTCTCTTTGGTGTTGATAGAGGAGTCGTTAAGGATGTCAAGCCAGTTTTCTGACAACTCAACTCCTCGTTCTTTGCTCATCTTATTCAGGGTGACAGTGACTTGTCGTTCATCAGTGCCATACAGGGTAGGATTGATTTTAAAGTAGGCCCTCATGGCCTTGATCCAGCACATGGTGTCTTTGGATTCTCTTGAGAAGTTGGTGGGGAGGGCCGCCTTAAGTTCGGTGGACTGGGTAGACATGTGGCTCGATGGTGTTGGGTTCACTGGATGGACTGGGACTGGGTTCTGTGGGACAGAGGAGACACTGGGTATGGGACGTGAGGGTACAGGGGGAACGTGTGGGTTTCTTTGTCTACGAGGTTCAGGGGTGCGAGGGGGCGAAGGATGTTCCTCTTCATTGTCAAAGGGTTGGGTAAGCCCGTAGGCTCTTCTCAGTACTCAATGGGATGCTATGGCTCAGAGGGTGGTCGGTCCTTCTCCTGGATAGGAGGGACAGAGGAGAATTCTCAATCTTTTGTTACGCGAGGTGTACCAACTGGGAGTTGAGCGTTTCAACAAGTGTCTCGATGGAGGTACTCACAGAGAGACACAGCATCGTCAAGACAAAGGCAATGGTCACAGGTGAAGACTTAAGCAAATGGCTTAAGGATTCCAGACAAGTACACTTGTATTGCGTAGATCGAGAATGAGGACTAGATACATAGCAGCGAGGTTTATATACCAGAGGACGCATAAGCATGGAATGTGGTGGAAAGAGATGGAAGCGATGCGTAATCAAGGAATCCTCTGGAACATAATAGAAACGTGATGAGTAATAAGGGAAATGTAACTAGCACGAGAGAGCTAGTTAGAAGAGAGATGCTGTCCATAGACGAAAAAACAAAAAGATATACCCCTTCCGGTAATACAAGAGGGAACGGCGTGAGGTGATCATAGAAGGACGAGGAAAACCATAACTCCATCAAAGAGATGAAGACAATGTGTCCAGTGAAGAGAAAACATACCTAGGCCAGCGATGATGCGACGAAGGAAGGAAAAGAGGAAGACACATGTATGGAGGAGAAGAATTGTAACACCTTGTGCCCAACACCCAGTGCTATCCCTGCCCCACAGAACACAGCACCAACCAACCGAGTAAACCCAGCACCTCCATCACCCATGTCCACCTAGTCCACCAAACTCAAAGTGGCCCTCCCTGCTGATTTCTCTGGAGAACCGAAGGATGCTATACATTGGATCAAGGCCATGAAGGCCTACTTCATGATTAACCCCACTTTGTATGGCACAGATGAGCACCAAGTCACTGTCACCTTGAACAAGATGAGTAAGGGATGAGGCATTGAATTCTCTGAAAATTGGCTTGATACCCTCAGTAACCCCTCCATTGATGCCAAAGAAAAGACCTTCGATAAGTTCATCGAGAACTTCACCTCTACATTCAGTCCCTTCGACCTCAAAGCCACCTCACGCTATGACCTCTCCAAACTGGTACAAAAATCCACCAAATGCTCTGATGGAGTTATCAATGATGGCTTCCAACATTATATTACTGAGTTTCAGAACCTGTCTGCCAAAGCAGGAATCACCAATGACGCCATTCTCATCAACCAGTTCTCATTAGGACTGGACCAGCAACTCGCTACCATGATCCTGTCCATGTCCTCCATACCCACCACCATCACTGAATGGATCAAGCAGGCCAAGACCTTCCATGCCCAGAAAATAAGGATCCTTGCTCTCAAGTCTGGAAGGTCCCCTGCTGCATTTCACAACCCTTGCCCAATGCCATGGACATTGATGCCATGACCCTAACCAAGCTTACCCCCATTGAACGTGCCCAATACATCAAAGAAGGAAAATGCGTCTGCTGCCGAAAGACAGGACATAATGCAATGCAATGCAACAATACTCAAAACTTCCCATCTAAGTTCACTCCTTGTCCTCAAATGATTTGCTCAATGGAAACCCAGAACCCTGTGACTGCTTCTTCCTTCCAGACCATGTCTACAACCTCCTCTGCCATAGATGCCTTCATCAACTTCCTGAAGACCCAGGGAAAGAATGAAGGAGAAATCCTTCAAGTGCTTCAGATGTGCTTGGAAGAACCAAAAGAAGAAGTCTTCTAACAAGAAGCCACCTCAATGTCGCCTTCTCATACTTCTCCTCATGTACTTGTAGCATCTACGAATTAAAGAACATTGTGTTTCCCTGTCAAGCTACTCATAGGAGGACAAACTGTTTAAACCACAGCCTTAGTAGACTCCAGAGCCACTGGTAATTTCATCGACCTAGGACCACTGTCCCTTGCCAACTTCTTCTTGAAGAAACTCCCTAAACTCATTAAAGCATTCAACATTGATGGAACCACCAATAGACGGGGAACCATCATGTGTAAAGCACAAACATGACTTGCTCTTCCCCAAGCCCCAGAAAACTTGGAACTGATGATTCTTAGTCTTGGCCACACACAGATAATTTTAGGGATGCCATGGCTACAATCCAAAAACCCACATATTGACTGGAGAAGGATGACCTTGACCTTTTCCAAATCCTCCCCTCTCGATGACAACAAAGACCTTTCCCCACAAAGGTACTTACTTTGCTGGTTAGGTATGGATGTTGATATGAAACTTGGTCACCTTTGCTTCCAAAGATATTCACCAGAGGATGTTGTGTCTCTTAGTGAGTACCTCCCCCCAGTGGAACCATACTGCAAACACCTCAACAAAATCATGATTTCCACCCAACTGGCACAAGAAATGAAAGCCTCTGAATTTACTCTCCCTGAATGGTGCAAAAACTTCAAAGATGTGTTCTCTGAACGAATACATGACCAACTTCCCCCGCATCACCCTTATGACCTCACCATTGAGCTCAAAGAATCATTCATCCCTAAAGTCACTAAAGTATATCCCCTTAACCCCAAGGAACAAGAAACTTGCAAGGCGTTCATCGATGAGCACCTTAAGACCAGATGAATTGTACCATCGAAATCACCCCAAGCTGTCCCTTTCTTTTTCATTCCCAAGAAAGATGGATCCCTTTGCCCTTGCCAAGACTATCGACACCTAAACTCTCATATCATTTGGAATGCTTACCCTCTCCCACTTATCCCTGAACTTATCAATGACATGAAAGACTCCATCCTATTCACCAAATTTGACATACATTGGGGATATAACAACATTCACATCAGAGAGGAAGATTAATGGAAGGCTGCCTTCATTACCCCCTTTGGTCTCTTCAAACCCACAGTCATGTTTTTTGGCTTCTGCAATGCCCCTCCACTTTCCAATTGTTCATGAACCACATCTTTACCAATATGATCGCAGAATGATGGCTCAAGATTTACATGGACAACCTAGAAATCTATACTCAGAACGATCTTACTCTCCATCACGAACGCACTCTCTACATCCTCTGTCACCTACATGAACATGGATTGTCCCTCAAGTTATCCAAGTGTACCTTTGATGCCCCACAAATTGTTACGATTTTTCTCCTTTATACACGCATCTTTCTCTTTTTCTTCCTTTGTCGCGTCCGCACAGGACCAGGTATGTTTTCCCTTCGCTGGATGCATTGTCTTCTTCTCTTCGATGGGAGTATGATCTCTCTCAACATTCTATGATCTCCTCACACCATTCTCTTTTACTACTGGAAGGGGTATATCTCTTGATCTCTTCTTTTATGGACAGCATCTCTTTTCTAACTAGTTCTCTTGTACTAGTTATGTTTTCCCGTTACTCATCATGCTTCCATAGTATTCCAGAGTATTCTTTGCTGACACGTCGCTTCCATCTCCTTCCATCACATTCTATGCTTATGCGTCCTCTGGTATATAAGCCTCGCTGCCATGTATCTACTCCTCATTCTTGATCTATGCAATACAAGCGTACTCTCTGGAATCCTTAAGCCGACTGCTTAAGCCTTGATCTTGATCTTGACCTTGACCTGTGTTTTGTCTTGATGACATTGTGTCTCTCTGTGAGTACCTCCGTCGAGACGACCCTTGTACGCTCGACTTCCAGTTGGTACATCTCGCGTAACACAAATGAAGTACCTTAGCATAATCATTGGCCAAGGAAAGGTGGAAATGGACCCTACCAAGCTCTCCACTATCCATGAATGGAAACCTGTGACCTCTGTGCCAGGCATTCACTCATTCCTCAGGTTTGCAAACTTTTATTGCAAATTCATCCCCAATTTATCCCATGTTGTCATCCCTCTTAATCTATTAACTAAGAAAGATCAACCCTGGCTATGGACCAACCTTCAGCAATGTGCATTTGAAACTCTCAAACATGCCTTCATGTCTGGACCAGTCCTCTCCATTCCTGACATGTCCCGACCTTTCTCTATCATAACTGATGCCTCCCTCCTGGCAGCCAGTGCTATTCTCCTTCAACCCGATACCAATGGTGATCTTCACCCATGTGCCTACTATTCACACACCTTCACCCCTGCAGAACACAACTATGACATCTATGACTGAGAGCTCCTTGTGGTCATTCTTGCCCTTACTGAGTGATGCCAATATGTCCAGGGAACTTCTCACCCCGTTACAATTATCACCAACCATAAGAATCTCTCATACATTAAGAACTCATGAAAATTATCTCGCTGACAAGCATGCTGGTCCCTATTCCTTCAAGACTTTGATATCGTCTAGAAGGTATTACTGGGTCTAAACTTGCACCAGCAAATGCCCTATCTCGATGGGACAACATCAACATGTCTGCTGATAACACCAATGCTTCCATTGTTCCCGAGCCTGCCATCATCAATGCCCTTGATCTTTCCCTTGCTCGTCATATCCAAAACTCTTCCTCCTCTGATCCCCTGGTTCTCCGAGCCCTCCAAGCCCTTGATGAAGGTTCTCCTCTATTCCCTTGCTCTTCCCTCACTGATTGGTCATTCAACAATGGCCATTTATTTTATAAAGGTCGTCTCTATGTCCTTCCACCTGCCCGCACTGCCCTGTTACAGTTTATCCACTCCTCCCCAATGATTGGTCACCTTGGATGCTTTTGCACCAAAGCCATTCTTGAATATGACTTTTGGTGGCCAGGCCTGTTCACCTTTGTTAATAGCTTTATCTCTGGCTGTGCTGTCTGTCAACAGAACAAAGTCATTACCCACCCTACTATGCCACCCCTTTCCCCCATCCACTCCACTACCACTCTCCTGTTCAAACAACTCTCTGTCGACCTTGTCACTGACTTACCCCTGTCCGCTGGATATGATTTCTTAATGGTTGTGGTCGACCACAGCCTTATGAAGGGGGTAATTCTTTGTCCATGTACTAAAACTATCAATGCAAAGGAAGTTGCCCAACTCTTTTTCAACCACGTATTTAAACAATTTGGCCTCCATGACACTTTCATATCCAACTGAGGCCCCTAGTTTGCATCTGCCTTCACAAGAGAACTTGCTCGCATCCTCCAATATGGCATTTGTTTGTCCATGGCCTACCATCCTCAGTCTGATGGTCAAACAGAATGGACCAACCAAGAGGTTGAAACCTATCTCTGCATCTTCTATATCAATAATCCCTACAAATGGTCCCAACACCTGACTGCCGCCAAGTTCCAACACAATTCAGTCCCTCATAGCTCCACTAAAGTGTTCCCATTCTCCCTCCTCCTTGGTTATGAACCATGCACCTATCTCTTTTTAGGCAAGACCTTTATTCCTGCTCTGGAAAGTTGCTTATCTTTTCTCAATCTCATGAGAAAAGAAGCTCTGGCAGCACATGAAACTGCCCGTCAGATCATGACAGAACACTCCTCCAAACAATTCTCCCCTTGGAAAGTTAGAGATAAGGTCTGGCTCGAGGCAACTAATCTTCACCTTCCCTACCCATCTAGACAACTTGCTCCCAGACATCATGGTCCCTTCAAGATCTGCCAGGTACTATCTCCCCTTACCTATCAACTTTGGCTGCCACCCACATGGAAAATTCACAACGTATTCCATGCCTCTCTCTTATTGTCTTATCACCAAACCGACACACATGGTCCCTCCTTCCGTCCTCCACCTGACATTATAGAAGCTGAAGAGGAGTATGAAGTGGACCATATTGTTTCCCACAAAGGATCCCCAAGCTAACGCTTGTTCCTAACCACATGGAAAGGCTACCCCTCATCCGAAAATACCTGGGAACCTGAAAGCAATCTCTGTCATGCTCTCCAGATTCTTTCTGAGTATAAAAACAGTCACAGCATCTCTTAGTCCCATACTTTCCCTTGTTCATCTTCTTTCTAGGAAGTGGTGTCTCTACGTGAAGTACCCCCCTAGTGAATGTCTTTTGACTCAATCTTTGACAACAATGTTGTTTTTGTCTTCTTCCACCTCTTCTTCATCACTTTCTTCCTTGCTTTCATCTTCCCCATTATGTTTGCAACATGTCTCGCCCATCTTATTACCCATCTCTGCCACCCATATGCTTTACGCTGCCATCCTCACAAACCCAGTCCTACTTCGTGCTGTAGAGGACCTCCCTCTCGACAATAAAGACCTGATCTGTCAGGAACTGGTTCACCTCTTCCACAACACCACCACAATTCAGTGATACCAGGTGTTGTCTGACCCTCGAAACCCTGAAGACGACTTTGAAGTACCTCTTCATCTTCACATTTCAGGCCTCTCTGATTGCATTCTCACGATTTTGCACCTTCAAGGATTTCATTCATTTGTCAAACAGTTGTCTCCCACCCTTCTTTATCCCACTTTCTGTTGTATCTTCCTTTTTATGACTATGGAGGAACGAGACCATTACAACACCCAGTCTGAACTACCTCACTCCCCTACTCCTTCCAATGTCTCTTCCTCCCTCACCACAGTTGATCCTGAATATGAGTTAGATGAAGACACTGTCAATCGCAATCGGTCTTTTGTGGTTTGCATTGGTAATAATCATCCTGTCATCTCTGCCCCCAAATGACTTCTTCCAGTCCCTGTTGTTCGTCCTCCTGCCTCTGCCCTTACTGAATGCTTTTGGTGCCATGGCCATGGTCACTACCGAGAGAATTGCCCCCACTACATCTGCCCTCACTGCCATGTTTTCACTTCTGGACATCCCCAATCCACTTGTCTTTCTATCCAATGCAAGTTTTGTAGCCGATGAGGTCATACTGCTCAAGTGTGTCCCACTCAAATCTGTGGTAATTGTGATACAGGAGGCCACATCACTGATGATTGCCCATTGGAGGTCCTTTCCCCTAAGCAGGCAACCCATATCTTTGGGCCCTCCACTTTTTTCGGACAGGAGTATCCCTAGAGGTGTTCTGATTGAACCAGGGGTTCAATTATACAAAGGGGGTAATGTTACAATCTTTCTCCTTTATACACATATGTACTTGCATGCTTTCTCTCATCAAGTCCTCTCCAGTCCAGGGATGTTTTCCTTACACTGGATCCACTGTCTCTGTTTCTTTGATTGTGTAACTGTCTCTCTTATCCTTTTGTAATAACCCCATGCCATTCCTCTGTTACTACCAGAAGAGGATACATTTATCTTCTTCTTCTCATTCATGGACAGTGTCCTCATTTTAGCCAATTCTCTCACATCGGTTATGTGTTCCTGCTTACCCATCCATTTCCTTGATGTTCCATGGGGTTCTATACTTATGCGTCCCTTGGGATAAATACCTAGCTGCCTGTATAGTAGTATCCATTCTTGATCTGTGCAATCTAGCATACCTCTTGGAATCCTTAGGCCATCAGAGCTTAGGTCTCAACCCTTGAACTCAGACCTTGACCTTGTGTTTGTCTTGACAATATTGCATCTCTCCATAAGTATCTCCATCAAGACAACCCTTGTATGCTCGACTTCCTTTGGGTATGCCTCATGTAACATGTGGAGAGGAGTCGGAGGAGGACATTGGAGGCATGGCAGAGGAGAAGGAAGCAGAAGGAGAATTGGTGGGACTTGCTGCAGAAGAGGTGGAGAAGGGTGAATCAGAGGAGGGGTTGGAGAGTGGAGATGTGGCAGAGGATGCAGAGATGGGAGGGAAGTAGTAGGCAATCTATACATAACTAGGAGTTGCAAAAAACAATAATGTGACTTGGAGTTGAGCACAGACAGAGTGAATCTGAAATGGACTGCAGAGTAAAGTAAGGGGAGTCAAATGTTATTGGGACCAGAGTACTGATAGGATAATTCGGGTTAGGGATGCATTCAGAATGATTACCAAGGGAGTCCAGATGGGGGGAGGTTTGGAACAGGGATCGGAGAATTGGAAAACAGAAGAAGAGTAGAGGAATGAGCAGGGTGTACCTAAAACACAGGCTGGAGATGCTTTGGAGTGGATGGAGCAGAGTTCCTTATCCCCCTCTTAAAAAGATGTCCCAGTATCTTAGAGAGGGAGTAGGAAGAACGAGGAATATGTGGAGATGCATGAAAGAGTATCAGAAAGCGGCACAGAGGGGACAACATGTACCAGAGGGGAAGGACAACTAGGGGAGTAAGTCCAGAGGCTACAGAGTTGATGTCAGGTGGTCGGCATTCATACACAAGGGAATGGAAATATACATTGCAGCCCATACACTCAATGAAGCATCTAGTGAGTATGCAAGTAGTTTCCTAGATCCAATGGTAGCAGAATCCAATGGAAATGCATGGGAATGCAAGTCAGAGTGATAATGTCTGTTGGAAAAGGGTTTTATATGACCCGGAGACCAGATGAATCATCATTAGAGGGGGACTGGAAAACCTGGAGCAGGAGAGTCTGGGAAGTCAGAGGAAAGGGGAAAGAGACAGCCATCAAGACCACATGTCTGGAGGAGTTGGAACACAATACAGAGTGTTGAAAAGGGAGTGGATTCATAGATTGGGGTTAAGCAACTGGCCATGAACACTTCAACAGCTGCAGAGAGAGTACTGGACTAGGGATGAGAGAGCTTCAGACACTCAGTACTTTGTGACCAGAAAGGCCACAAAAAAAACAAAGCTGAAGAGCAAAGTGTCTCTGCTGTTTAACAGTGGATAGCTTGCCATCTGGTCCTAGCATGGATTTGGAATCCTGCATGGAGGAAATCTTGGGGGAGTTGAGGTCGGACTCGAAGTCAGAGGCAGAGGGGTCGGGGGTAAGGAGATCAGAGTCAAGGAGATCGGAGGTGCACAAGGATGGATCAGAGGTGGACATGGGATAAATGGAGGTGGGAATCTCAGACAAGGTTGGAGAAGCTCTGGAGGGGAGCGAAGATGTGTTGGCGGAGGTGGTCTGGCAATGGAGTTCCGCTGCACAATCCCAATAATGGAAGTCAATAGACTGCACATGGTCTCACATGCCAGAGAGGGTAAGGGATTTTCCAACACAGAAGATCTCATCTTTGATATGGTCTGAAAGTCTGAGGTAGAAGATGTGGTGGAGCACACCATCTCCATAGCTATGGACTTGGGAAGCCAGGTGGTTGAACTCAACAACCTACTTATTTTTGCGTTGATTGTCTGGCATGGAGATGTGTTGGAGTTGTTCTTCTGTGTCTTCAATAGGGTCATACAGTCTAAAGTTCATCCAGAGTTCCAGGACAAACTCCTTGTAGTGGTCCATCCAAAGCAGATGGAGACCAGAGGAGGTACATAGATTCAAGCAGGTCAGGCTCAAACCATTTGAGGGCCACATCCTTGAGGTACAACTGAGCAAAGGTGACTTTGGCACAGTATATCTGGAAGGCTCTAGGGTAGTCCTGAAAATTCAACTTGCATTGGATTATGAAGGCCTGAAGTCTGCAAGGGTTGATGCCATTGAACTGGTCTAGAGAGTGAACTTTTGTTCTATGGCTGGAGTCAGAGGGAGAGTGCCCAGAGGACCTGGCAAGTCCATTGATTGCTTAGACGAGGTAGAAGAGAGAATCTTGGTTGTCAAGAAGGGTGTCTGATCCAGACTTGTTGTCAAAGTCATTACCAGAGTAGAACAAAGATGTAGAGATAACAGAAGCTGGTGATCTAGGACTAAAGCATTGGCTGGTGTGACTGGAGTTAAGTCTGAACTTGGGAATACTAGCTCCCAGAGTCCAAGTATACATGGAGACTGATGAAGGGATCAAAGTGGGGGTATGATGTACAGAAAACCCTTGGAATTGGATCACATATTCCAGGCTTGCACAATTGCTTGTGAAGATGCTCAGGGCATTGTGAGAGAAGACAAAATGGGGAGAGGATGAAGGAGTTTCCATAGAATGAAAGCTGGAGGGGATGGAAGAGGTCATGATGGAGTTTTACCACTTGGTACCAGCTTGGGAATGGATTACTTGGATGAATAAACTAATCAGTGAGTAGGAGTTTGATTATACTGTTAGAGACCATATAACTCCTAGGTGAAACTCTGGAACTCCAGAGTTGCTCAGACTTGAGGGACGTTGGCTTCAGTGTATGTGCTGCGCCCTTGCTGATGTTCAGTCCCAGATTTTGGAATAGGTTGGAGCAGAGCAGAGATCAAGATAAGAAAGAAGGAATTATGCTCAAGTTGATAATCAAGCTAAGTGACTAGTACTGCTGGTACAGTTTATTTACTATGTATATGTACTGCAGAGTCCAGATGTGGAGCAGTGCTCCAGAGGTACAGAAGCACCAAACTGTGGAACTGTCATGGAAAATACTAATGAGCAAGCACTAAGTATGAAAGGAGATTAGAACAAGAACAGGTATGGAGATACCAAAGTGGATGCGTAGCTAACTCTGACAAACTCCAAAGTTGTAGCAATGGTCCGGAGATGATCTGGAGGTGGAGAAATGCATGGATATGACATCACACCACCATCCGATCATTCAGATGACCCACCAACAATCTGAACCCACCCTATCAATGTGGATGACTCAAAATGAATCCTAGAGAAGGTAGTACCAGGGGAAGGACCTACCAGGTCACATAGACACATTGAAGCCATGCTAGACCACTCAGATGCATCAGATATGTTGTACATAAACTGGAAGAGGTGCATGAGTGATCCTGAGGTACAATACATACTTGAAGACAATGACAGTAGAGCAATTGAGGATGACTGTGGATGCTGCAGCAAGAGTGCTACACTCTGTGAGTTGTGACTTACCATATTGGGTAACCACTCAAGCAGACACAATGCACACTCACACTATCATTTCTCACATAGATTTTCAATTTTTTTTTGGAACATCCAGTTAGGTATTTTTTATATTTGTCACTCTATATTTTTTTTTCACTAAAGTAGAGTACTTATTCTACAGCTTACATGTAGTTATATCAAAACTCCACTCAATATTGGACTCAAATGTATTTATTGTTTCCAAAAAAGAACAGTGTGACAGATAGAAATTTTGCAATAGGCTGTCCAAAACTTCCCAGTGAGGTCAAATTTGTGGTGTGACAGGCTAATTTTTTTGTAATGTATCATTTGTGTGGATATTCTGCCATAGTCCATTGTATGAACTATCTACATCTACTTTGTCTTATTTAGTTAACTGCAAATCATGAAGAAATCAAATATCTTCTCCAGCCATATTGTACAAGTCACATGTTATTTTACCATACATTTTCTAGGTTTTCATCATATAGCATGTTTTGTAATAAAAATGCATACTGTTTTCTTTTTGCTTTTATGAAGATCATCTTATAGTCACCAAAATGTCAGCATATGCTGTCTTCATATCAAATGAAAATTGCTTATGTCCTCCAAATAATTTCATTTATGGTCAATATGGGTCTTACGAGTAGTAGTGGCCACTGTTTTGCTGGTGATTTTATGCTCGCCAAGTACTCAAGGCACTCACTCACCCTTATATTGCCACCCTCATAACCCATAATAAGGTCAAGTGGAAAGTGTTATATATGTTTTTTCTATGCCTCATCTTGTTTAACATATTTGTTGGAAGGAGGAAGAGCCTGACTGCCAGAAAGTACAATAGAGCAAAGAAGGTAGTAAATAGTGGTGGCACTATCATCTATAATCTCACCCATCTCCTTGAATTCAAGGTTACAGATTCTAGAATTATTCAGGATCCAGCTCTTCTTGCCTTTGATGTTACCTGCTATAGTTTATAGGTCATCAGCTGCAAGGTTTATTTTAGTCTCACTTCAAGACTTCCAGTGTTAACTATCTCTGCACATATGAGGTTGATCTTGATTGAGCTCAACCAACTCTGAAACAACATTCCCACCTATCCTCATCCCATGTTACTATAAATCATTGCCTCAGCTACATCACCATCAGCAGCCACATGCTCAGCTATGCAGAGGTTCCTTTACAATAATGATTCTATCAGCTGTATAAAAAGTGACCAAGCCAATCTTCAATAATGGAGGGCTGAGTAATGCATTGTTCTTTTCAAAGTTCAGAAGGCTTTGCTGACAATCACAATCTTCAAGTCAAGCAACTATGTAAGCCTGTGATGGGAAAATATAATGTGGTGGAGATTGCAGGAAGGGAGTCAAAAGGGCATATGGGAGGAAAAGATTTTAAGATGGAGGAATCTGCAAAAAACACATATGGTGCAGGGACTAGATAGAGGGAAAGAAGAAGAAGAAGAATAACCAAGACAATAACCACAATGGGGGGTGGGGGCAAAGGAGGCACATGGAGGGTAGTGATTAATTCCAGTGTGATCATCCTGCTAGAACCAGGTCCATTCTATTATGCTACCCCCTTCATAAATGCATGATCCTTCTTAATCCTGAGAAGGATGACACTGTCATGGCCACCTCTGGTAATAGGAATTTGTGACTTCTTATGTCATTTTCAACCTCATTAATCTGTTTCTGGATGATCTTCTGGGAACCAGTGTCATAAGTGGGACATAAGGTACTGTATGTGTTATCTTAAACTCCAGTGGGATCCTTTGTAATACAGGTTTGATTTTCTTATTAATCCATTTGTATGCTCCATAGCTATCTGCATCAGTTGAATATTCACTGGATTGTATGAGTTGTCCTATGGTCTGAGGATTTAAATTCTTTACTAGAATGTAATGGTTGTCACTTGTCATTGTGGTATGGTAGATAATAGACTGTCAGTCACCTTTAGTACTGAATCAGAAGTCATCTGGTCTTCAATGTAAATGACTGCTAGGACTGCTGGGACACAGGCCATGAGCTCACTAGTGGAGTGCAGTCTGGTGGCATTTTCAAGATAGTGCTTGTGATTGTTGTGCGAGCAGATGGTATAGATGTTAGTAGGCTTGAGATAGTGAGAGTGAAAGGTACCACTGAAGGATAATGGACCATAGTCTGAGTTGGACTCAGAAGCTAGGAGGAATCTGGTGATGGAGGAACATTCAATCAGTATGTCAGGGCTGGTGTCATTGAATCAACCATTCTTGAATGGAATTGTGGTAATGTGCTATACAGACTTGGTGTAGGCTTTTTTTGAGTCAAAGAAAGTATTGTCCAAGAGATTATACCAGACCAGACAACTAATAACTTCAGTGTAGGTGGTGGGATTGTCAAAGGAAAGGGGATAGCATGAGTTGTTGGAATTATAGCATAACAGGCTGCTGACTTCATTGTCAGCACCCTTGCCATTGCCATCAACAGTGATCAGTTCTTCTTCTGTGGCTAGGGTGCTGTGAGAGGCAGTTAGGGATAGTAGTGCAGTTGAGACATATGTAGATTTGTCTATAAGCCATCTGCTGATCCCTACTGGGGCTAATAAAATTAATGATAGCATATGTATTATAGACATTATTCTCATTGACCATAGCTTATATGATATGTTTTATATTGCTCCACATGGTTATATATATTAGATAGTTATTGCCAAGACCACACAAAAGTATCAACATATGAGTGCCAACAAGAGAAAGGAATACCAAAGTTATTAGAAAGATCATTTACCATTAACAGGTTTCATTGCAGACTAATCCTTGCTGCTATCTGCATGGTATTTTTGCAGAAACATTCTCAAAGAGCTTCTATCTGATCCTTTTCACGATACACTTGACCACAATAATGAAACAACAAAGAAATAATGGCTGCAGGTCTCATGTTCTGGTCCAATTTGATGTATCTCACACAATTCAGTCATAATGTCCACTTCCCCTATTTATCTTTTCTTCAGAAACCTCTCCATGTATGTCCAAGCTAATCCATAGTTAGGTTATTGTAATATGATCACCTCTATTCCTATAATATATTGAATAGATCAAAATATTTTGCCTGCACTGTCTCATTATATGTCTCAGCTGCCAAAGTCCCTCAAGAAGTTCTTATTATTCATCTCTAACAAGAAAGACTATTAACTGTTATTCAAGCAATCTGGACAGTTTTACTTGCTATTGAATTCATTGATGCTTACAAGAGAAGAAATGCATGTCATGAAGTGCTTTGATGGGATGCTTAGAAAAGTTGGATAATTACCTACTCTGCTGACTATCCTAAAAAGTGAGTAGTTCTAATATGAATCCTATGGTTGTGTTCTCAATAGTGAATTGATGATGCTGCTGTCCGCAAGTTCTATAAGACAAAGCATATGGTACTACAAGCTGAAGCTCATCATGGTACAAAGGCATAAAGAATGATTTCAATATACCAAAACTGGACCTCTTTTAGAGTTTTGCATGAAACATCATGAACAACAGGGCATTATTAATCCAGTATACTGTGGACATTACTGAGCACCTATGTACATACATATAACCTATTGCAAGACCCCATTTGAGCAGATGAACCAAAATGACAGCACATTCATTAACCAAGTTATTGGATTACTGAATCATGCTGAAAACAGCTGTTGGTTTGATCTGTACCACATTCTGTGCCATTGAAGATGAATACATGGCAGGTATCAACCCCACTCTCTTGTTCACCTCTCACATAGCTCCTAACAAGGAGATGTCATTTACAGGATCATGTCCTTTCTGCAACCATCCATTTTACCAATCCCTAAATTTTTGTGTCCTCAGAATGATACTATAGCTTTTTACATGACTATGAAGGCTAATGCCACTGGCCTCTTAATTGCAGCAATGCAGACCACTTATTACTTACCTTGTTTCATGGGCTACCTGACCCAGTTTATGTAGGTTAATTCCTGTAATCCACAGGTTATTAATATATGGCATAAATTTTGTATTCAATACATACCACTTTTCTTTCTAATCCCACTATATTTAGGGTTTTAAAGTCCAGTCCAGTCTGGTTTGCTGGCCTTTTTGAGGTAGGACCAGATCAGCACTGGTCCTGGGAAATCCCCAAAACAGAAATGACTTAACCACACTGACCAAACCAGTCCTAAATTGTCTTTTCTTTGGTTATGACCAGTCTGGTTTTGTACCAGTGTTTGACATAGGATAATGTGGGAATCACCCTTTGGGCCTGTGGGCTGGATTTTATACACATGCCTAGCCTTTGATTGGTCCCTGTGCCATGTGATTTGGCTCATAGGGCCTTGTAATATAATCAAATATCTAAAATTTTGGAAAAACTTTTAAAAGACTAGATCAATCAGATCAGTCCTAATCAATCTGGTTTTGGTTCCATCCTGGTCTTTTTTTGGTCCTGCAACCAGACCTTCAATCACTAGCTATATTATGAAGAGCCAAGTTGTACAGCATTTGGTGTGCATGAAGTTGTCCTTGTAAACTATGGGGAAGAAGTTATGGAAGTGTAATACTCTTTGTGGTTTTCAATTCATTCCCTAAAATGTCTAACAGGTGTTGCACAAGTGAAAGCCATCTTTATACTAAGGTTAAAAATACCACTAATTCTTGTCCCTGCTTGTCTGCTTTTCTTTGTCAAATTCTTCACAGTTGTTGCTAATCCAAATGAGGACTCTGAAGGTATGGGCCTCTATTACCTACCATCTGAACCAGATGCTCCAATATTTTGCCACTCAGTTTTCAAATAATAGACATAATGCAAGCTTTGGAGTTGAATCCCATGTCCAACATCAAGATTCAGGGTATCAAGGTAACTGTTATGTGAGATGTCTTGTGTTGAGTGGAAACAAGTGTGACCTGAGGGAGGTGCTCACAAAGAGACACAATATCCTCAAGGGTACACATCAGAGAGGAACAAAGGTTATTTAGGTGAAAGACAAGGACTAAGACTAAGTGACACAAGATGATTGTGCAGATCAAGAGTGTGATACTAGTACAGGTAGAGTGGTATAAGTGCTAGGTGATGAGTCATTAAAGAATAAAGAAGAACACCATAGAACCATATGACTAATAGGAACTATGTAACCAATGCAAGAGAATCAGTTAGAGGTGATGACTGTCCAATGACAAAAAAATACAGAGTAAGCATGAATGAGTAAAAGCTATGCCCTTCCTAGTAGGATCTAAAGCAATAGTATAAGGTGTTTACAGAAGAATAAGAGAAAAGGTCTGTGGATCAAGAAGAACAAGACAATTATTAGTGGTGCTCACTTAGGCTATTTTTGAGCTATTCTGAGAATCTAAAAATCCCATGAATTGTATGATTAGTTTTAACTCTAACTATGCTAAGCCTGTGCCAAATGCAGGGCTGACCTTCTAAATCACTTGTTATCTAGAATAAGTTCCCCCTTGACCACCAGTGAAATATATTGGATGTCCACAAAAACAAGAGCCTGATAATGATACATCCCATCTCTCTCCAGACACTGCTATCATCCATGCCTCATGTATCTGAGAAGAACAAACTGCTGAATGGACTCAACACATTAAAATTGGATGTGATGACACAGGGGGTAAAGAACTTACAGCATTGTGCAAATGAAAATGAGGATGATCAACTCAATGGAGGAAAGAGATTAATGTTACCAGCATCTGCTTGGTACTATTGAAGCACTTTGGGATGGAGTTGAACAGGCCCATGTTCTAAACCACATTGCTGAGCCAATGCTGCACATATCACAACTCTCTTTTCTCAAACATTTTGCAAACTTTTGCCCACCTCTTTTCTGTCAAAAGCTTCATATTGATCAGGAAATATTTGACTGCATTTTGGACTGCATCAACAGTAGCCCAATATTCAAGTCAAAATCAAATAACTCACAACTTTTGGTTACAACCTAATTTGCAATCTTCCTGAACTGTGTGGGTTACTATGGAAACATGATATCGACTCAAAGTGTAGATGAATGGGCAGCCATTAGCATTGGTTTCATAGTAAACTGTATGAACCAGGTGATGACTGTGCTTCTTGAACAGCATGACAAGTTTGTTTTCATCCCTTCAGAAGGTTCACTAGATGTAGAGTTGGCATGAATATTTGTCAAGGCCAGGTCTTGTGCTGCATGGAGGGGGGGGATTTTTGCTGCAGATGGATCAATAATCAACCCATTCAAGAAGCCATCTTGGTATGGCATGATATTCTATGACAGAAAATCACAGTATTCATTAAATTGTCATGTGTGTGATATGCATACTGTTGTTGCATCATGGTTGCTGAGTGCCACTATGGTGCTGCAACAGCTTGTTGTGATGCCACGTAATCTTCTCATCATTGACTATGGCTTGGGCCATCCTGGGAGCATCTATGGTGCTTACATGTTCCAGGGGACAGAGATGACACAGGACCCAGATATATAGATTCCTGAAGGTATTGGATTTGGGCAGATAGCACTTACCCTACAAAGCCATGGTTTATTGTGTCTCTCAAGGCAACTGAACAAAACTAATATCATGACCACAGAAGCTCTATAAATGCCATCTGTCAAAGGTGAGAGTGATCTGGCAGTCAAGAAATGCAATAGCAATACAGCTCCAGATTTGTGTGTGTGTGGAACATGCATTTGCAGCACTGAAAGGGAGATTTCAGGCTTTTTGCAAACTTCATATTCATATCCAATCGGAGGACAACATGATGTATGCAGTGCACTGGGTGCAATGCTGCATCATCCTCCACAATATCATAATTTGATTTGAGGAGATGATGGCCAGGCAGTCAACAATGAAATGGACATGAGACAAAGCTTATGATCTTGCTAGGAATCTGGATCCTGTGGTTGTGGAGATTCCTGATGGTACTCTAGGACAGTGCTTTCATGCAAAACTGATGCAAGACCTGTTTGCAGCACTTGAAGTTTAATGTGAATGGTGGTACATTGCATATATTTTGAATACACCAGATGTACTGCATACAAGAAAGTAAGACAGTGTGAAAACATGGAAAAAGAAATACACCACTCAACCCAGTCAGGGATCCATGGACAAAGGGGGCCATGATCCCCTGTAGCCCCCAATTTGCCAAGTGACAGGCACCACCAAACAGGACAATTGCAAATAGAATGCTTGGTATTTCCTGGGCTGCCTTGTGCTTCTTGTCAAATATGGTCAGACAGTGGGAAATAAAGGTTGAGATACATTGGGTTTTGATGCTTGTGGATGCTCCTGTCAGATGTCAGAGAAGAAAATGGGAAATACAGGCTGATAAACCACTGTCCTCTGCAACAGACGACACTCAGGCTTTGATGCTCATGCATTGGAAACAGGATGGGTATGGTGCTGTTCATCACCATCAGCATTGGACAGAGAGAAATATGTGCCACTCACAATGATGACCATTTTGAAGGGCAGTAGGCTTGTGAGCATGAGGAAAGCAGCAGGGCTAATAAGGGCCATTAGTCTGTTGTACTGGAAAATGACTAAAAGGAAAACAACAACTTTGTATTAAGTGAGGTTGTCAAGGGCAATAACTGCCATAAGTCATTGTTATTGTTAATGTTGGTTGTACACCACTTGTCCCACATTGTGTTGTTTTTGTAAATGTTTTTGTAAGTCATTGTAAGTTGTTGTGTACCCATGTACATAGAAATATGAAAAGATACATTCCTTGGCCGGAACATTTTCTCTATAATGGTCCTTTGTATCTGCACCATCTATGAGGAGGTGGGAAGGGATATCAGTAAGGAAGAAAAACAAAATCATCAGTGCAATGACCACAATTGCATGTGGTGCCATAACAAGGCACCTACTGAGGTACATCCATTAATCTTTGTGGGTCTATTATCTGCAGTGGCTGAATGACTGATCTAGGCAAGCTATTGCAATGTGATTGCTAAGTTGGCCATTAAGAAGGTAAATTTTAGATCTTGTGCATGATTATAGAACATCTATGCAATGATGATACTACAGAGTGTGTTGATCAAGGACATCATCACATGGGACATTTTGATGATGACTTTGAAAGAGGGAACAATAGGTTCCAAGCATTGTGAAGTGGTCACCACTGCATTGAATGCAGTACTGAGTCTACCACCACTGCTTCAGTCCAACAACACTGTGGATGAGAGTTTTGCAATGCTTGTAATCATAGATCACCAGTTACATAAATGGATGAAGAAAAATTCGACTGTGGTTGTTATGATTGTTTCTTTTCTTTCCACTTTACTCAATAAGTCTTAACCTAACACTTGTTGGTCAAAGTGGAAAAGCATGGCAGCACCAAAGTCATCAAGCCTATCAAGTCTTTCATGGTTCAAGATTACGGTGATTTTGTGGCAGGACTGTTGAGTCATCCAGGCATGGAGGAAGCTATGGATCAGGGAACACTGCTTACTGTTTCAGGCAAGTTGTCATCATGGGAAAACTACATCCAAAACACACCCCCAACTTGCATCACCCATATCTCCTCAACAATTGCTTGGAATTTGACACCCATGACATCAATTGACTTAGACAGTCCAGGATAACAGTTTCTGATATCATTGAAGTGAAAAAGCTGAATTGCTGGAATCTCGGGATTTGTTCTGTAGTAAGTTTTCTCTCAGCACTCTGATCCAGGGCTCAAAACCAGTATTACAGCCATGCCACAAGGTCACATACCATTCCCGAGATTCAGTGGGCTGTTGTCAGGCTTGTCAAGTTTCTAGATCACGAATGGATTGCCATAAGTCTAAACATCTCCACTCAATCTGTCAAATGGATTCTCACTCACTTTCATCAATACAGAACTGTCCCCAACCCTAGAGGAAGCATCATCCAGAAGAAAAGTTGGAAGTAGGCATCTTTGCAATGTTGATGTTGATGTACATATAGTTTTCAGCATATCGGTATTTCTCACACTAACAAACTTGTTGTCACAGTTTCTTCTTGATACCATGCAGAAAACCCCTGATCTTTATCTGGATGAACTTCAAGAAATGTTACAAGCAACCTATGGTACTGAGGTCTTACATGCTGACCTGCATCAAAGTTATTTGATGCAAGACCATGATACCTACTATATACAGACATTTGACCTGAGTTTCAATATTTGACCTCTTTTCCACTGTCAAAATGCTCAGCAAATTTAGGGCTAGATAGTCAAGTCATTAAGAAATTAAATAATGTCTTCGGTGGCAACTGTATTATCAGCAGTAATTATACAAGCTAGACTATCTCCTTAAGTACATTGTAATACTATAGTACTGGGCTAGGTATCACAGAGAAAACTGATCATATGACCAGGCTGTATCCAGCATCAGTCAGCCTAGCATAACCAGTGTCTGCCAAGCCCATGCCAAGCCAATGATTACCAATCAAATGAATTGAAATCTGACAGCTCAGTGTGGCCTTGTCTTGGCATTTGTAAGCTTACTCTGGGTATTAGTCAGCCGCTTACTCAGCTGGCAATAATAGAAAATAGCACAGCCTCTGTAAATACCTATATAAGGAGGTAAGATCAGGCTCCAAAGAAGGAACTCTGAAGAGTCCAGAGAGTCAAGTAAAGCTTCTGAGAATCACCTGAGAGAGAAAGAGACCTCAAGCAAGGAACTCAGAGACATTTCCCATAGTAGGGAAAGGATATTCTATTCACAGGAGACCCACAAAGTGGCTAAGTGAAGGAATATTCCCATATATTGGATTGGATAGAACTTGCTATTAGGATCAGGTACACTTAGGGAGAAAACCTACATAGGGCAACTAACAAATAAACCCTCACTAGTAGGTGATTCATCAGTCCATAGTACTCACTATCCAGCCCAGGGCATAAGTGGTAGTAGATGTACATTGCCTCCATGCCAATTATCCACTCTAGAAGATTGTTAAAGACCATACAACTCCTAGGTGGAACTCCAGAACTCCAGAGTTTCTTGGACTTGAGGGATGTTGGCTTCAGCATATTGTTACATGAGACATATTCAAAGGAATCGAGCATATGAGGTTGTCTTAACAGAGGTACTCACGAAGAGACACAATGTTGTCAAAGACAAACTTCCAGAACTAGGATCTAGATGTTTATGAGGCAATGACTTAAGCAAGCAGCTTAAGGATTCTAGAGAATATGCTAGATTGCACAGATTGAGAATGAGGACTAAGATCCAAGGCACCTACGTATTTATACCATGGGACATGTAAGCAAAGAACATCCTGGAACAAGATAGAAGTATCAAGTAAGCAAGCAACATGTCAGCAACAGAATACCATGGAATAAGACAGAAGCAACGAGCAATCAGGAACACATAATTGGTGTGAGAGAATCAACTAAAAGAGTGATGCTGTCCGTTAATAATTAAGGGAAAAGGGAAAAGTATCCCCTTCCTATAGTACAAGTGGAGAATGGTGTGGGGTTATCAGAGAAGAATAAGGAAAACGCTAACATAGTTGAAGAGATAAAGACAATAAGTCCAATGGAAAGAGAATATGCCTGGACCAGCACAAGCGTGATGAAGAAAGGAGAAAAGATATACATGTGTATAAAGGAGCAGAATTGTAACACATATGTGCTGTCCTTGCTGACATTCAGTCCCAGATTTTGGAATAGGTTGGAGTGGAGCAGAGATCAAGATAAGAGAGAAGGAATTAAGCTCAAGTTGATAATCAAGCTAAGTGACAAGTACTAATGGTACAGTTTATATACTATGTGTATGTACTGTGGACTCTGGATGTGGAGCAGTGCTCCAGAGGTATGAAAGTACTGAACTGCAGAACTGTCATGGGAAATACTAATGAGTGAGCAGTGAGTAGAAAAGGAGACTAAGTCAGGAATAGATATAGAGAGACAAAATTAGATGCAAAGCCAACTCCAATGAACTCCAGAGTTGTAGCAATGGTCTGGAGTTGGTCCAGAGGACTGGAGTTGGGGAAATGCACAGATATGACAAAGATAAGAGGTAATTGTGTTTCTCTAAGACCTGATTTGCACCTTCTTAATGCATAATCAGAATTGTGTTACGAAATCCCTTTTGAGTGACTAAGTGACCTGTATTGCTATGCTAGCATCAGACCCAGCAGTTTCATCAGTACTACCTTTCTAGACATACTATTCCTAGGGACCTTTTGGTGAAACACTAACACTTTTATCCAGCAAACCTGAATCCAAGCTCCTAGCAATTTCCACCATTGCCTAGGGCTTTGTATGCAACTACCTATTGTATACCACTACAAACCAGACACTTTGGTTAGGCTTTCGTAAATTCAATCCCCCAACAATTATTGAGATTGACAAACCACCCACATTACTGGCTAGACTGAGTTTATTACTGACTTGTTTTTGGATTGATTTAGATTGGTTTCATCTAGGAGAAGACACATTCCCTAGCTCTTAGTCTGCTATCTGTGGAGGCAAGGCATGTTGTCTAGGAAACCATTAAGAGTTCTGGGTTGCCATTGCCTAGAAAGATGACAGTTCAACTGTGTGGAGAACACTTTGCAGATATGGTTTCATGATGAAGAAGGTGAGTCATGACTTCTAAACCTTGTTCTGACACTCACATCTTCTTAGCTTATGTGCATTGCAGTAGAGTACTCAGTGCAAAAATGTCTTGAATATCTCACTCATATAGGAGTGCATATAGCAGAGCAACTTGTCTTTGCTGATGAGAGCTCTGTTGATCAGAGGAACCAAGGCACAATGCAAGGCACTTTTTGTATGTGGTCATTGGCATATAAACTCTCCTTTATATGTATATTACACTGAAACTAGTAAAGTTATTCAGTTCTTCCCTGGAAGATATTCTATACTGCAGTGTGATTGAAGGCTCGTTCTGCACAAAGAGCTTTACAAAATTTCTCAACCACATGGAACTGTTCCCTTTGCACAATTTAGTTATTATAATGGACAATTGCAGAATCCACAAACACCCTGACATTCAAGCACACATAGAAGCTAGGTAATGGCTATTATTATTCAGTTTTCTGTCTGCTGATTGCTAGAATCTTCATAGGGGGATGTAATGTGAATTTTTGCCACTATATTCCCCTGACCTAAATCTGATGGAGCTTGCATTTTCAGCTATCAAATATCACCTCTGTTGTAACAGAGAGTATATGTGACTGGCCATGAAGCAGCTGACAAAACATAAGATCTATATCACACTGCTTGATGCACTCTATACAATCACTCCTGAGAACTCATATGGTTGGTTCACATACTGTGGATATGTATGATAGTACATGTTAGCTACAGCCTTAACTTGTTCATTTTGCAAAATTCTTTTTAAAATGATACACTGTACAAGAATGCCAAGAGCAATAGCTCATGTGATCACTTCCTCATCAGAGTCCTCATCACCATCTAACTTTCTTAATAACCAACCATGTGTGAACCTCAGCAAGGCAGTTACCATATGCATCATGATGAATATAAGGTAGCAATATGTAGCTAACAATACATTCTGACAGGTGCAGCACTTGTAACTCAAGCTCAAATGCTACTGTCAACTCCTGATGTCACCAAAGAAACACAAGAAGCCTATCCAAGTCACTCAGGCCTCCAAATCTAATGTTTCACTTCTCCCTCCTGGTCCAGGTATGACAGATGAGATTTTATTAGTATGTATGATTTATTATTGATTGACTCTATATTAGCAAAGACTGGTGCATGCTCAAGTTGCCACTTGCACAAAATATACTGTGTTTTTGCTCCTGGTGCCATTATATGCAACAAATGTGCCAAGAGCAAACATCCTGAGTGGTGCATACCTCAGGAAAGCCATACTTGCTTACACAGCACCAGTACAGCACCTCCCAACATTCCAAGTACATCTACTACTATGCAGCAATGCACTTTGACACTGACTATTGTCCTTCAGTCCATAGATACCAATCCCTGTGTCAAACAGCCACATTGTTCCCCCCTGAAGATCCTGTCCCTCAGTAGTGATTGAAGGTTAAGTTCTGCAACTGGTCAAAAACTGGAAACTGGACCAGACTATTGATTGGTTGCAACCAAACTATAGTTGCAATTGCCTCTGAATTGCAAGAAATGAAATACTGGTAATGCAACCAGTTGTGCCCCACATGTGATCCTCACTTAGGTGTATGTCCCACAATTTCCCTGGGATTATAGCTATTTTACTCCATTTTCTATGACTGAAACCATGTTAATACCCCCCTAAAGCAACATACAGTGACTCCCAAAACCCTTTCCATACCAACCTTGACAGTACAACACCAAATACCATGGAAATTGCACTTAGCTTTGGTAGGGTCGTGGGATGTACATACTCATGGCTATCCAAGGATGGTCGAGATATGTCCAATGCAAGACAGCAATACCATGAAAAGGGTATTTGAATATTATCAGTACTTGATATAGCTTCCTTTTGCTCTAAGCACTGCCTAAACTATTCTAGGCATGCTTTCAATCAATTTATAACACTCTGCAACTGGTATTTTCTCCCACTCCATTTGAACCCTCTCCCACAACTCATAAATTCTATTGTAGGAGGGGATTCATGCTCTGCATGCCTCCTCTTGAGCCAACCCCAGAGATGTTCAATAGGGTTCAGGTCAGGAGACTGTGCAGGCCAATCCATAGTCTTGAATTCCTACTCCTCTAGCCACTCCTTGACCTTTTTGCAGATGTACTTGGGGTTATTGTCCTGCTGAAAGATGGTGTCAGGAGGATTGAGACCATGATACTCCAGGGTTTGCTGGAGTTCATCCTTCAAAATTTGAAGATAAAGATCCCCATCCATCCTACCATCAATCTTGGTAACAAAACCAACTCCTTCCCAAGTCATACAATCCCATATCATCAGAGAGCCTCCTCCAAATTTGAGGATTCCATCCACCAGTCCATCACTGAGTCCCTCATCTGCCCTTTTCCATTTCCATTTGCACCCATCTGACCCTAGGCAATTGATTTTAGTCTCATTAGACCATATCACCTTCTTCCAGTCCTCTACAGTCCAATCCTTATGGGCATAAGCAAAGTCGAAGTGAGCTGCACAATGCCTAGTAGAGAGAAGTGGGCATTTGGACTTGACCACAGCATTTATACCAGATGTCTTCAAGTGGAGACAGACAGTAATAGTAGAGAGGGGTTGGTTGATGATATTGGTAGGGGCTTTGGTCACTTGTACAGCATTTTCAGCCCTGCCAGAAGTGATTAGATGTTGGGCATGGCAAATATTGGTCAGAGGAAGCTTGGAAAGATGTCCTCCAATAGCCTTTGGAAGGGTGGAACACTCCTTTGAGCAAAGTTTGGATATAGTAGGAGGACTGACACCAGTTTGCTTGGCAATGGCTTCATCAAAATGGCTAGCATCAAGCAAGAAAAGGATGGTGCTTTGTTGGGCAAGAGAGAGAGATTGGACCATAGTGGTGGTTGGGAATCAAGAAGCACAGGAACTTTTAAAACTCAGACAGATTGTTTATATGTATATCTTTGTTTGTACTAACAAACAAAGGCAATTATTGAAGGATGTCAATAAGATCCTGGTCATCAGTTAAAAAGTGAAAAAACCCTTTTCATGGTATTGCTGTCTTGCATTGGCCATATCTCAACCATTATAGCCATAAGTATGTACATACTTCCCATGACCCCACCAAAGCTAAGCGCAATTTCCATGGTGTTTGGTGGTGCGCTGTCAAGGTTAGTATGGAAAGGGATTTTGGAGTCATTATAGATGTTCTTAGTCTTCTACTGAAGACTTGGGGGAGGATTGAGAATAGTCACCACAATCAAACTCACCAGTTTCTTCCTTCTGGCAGCCTTGTTTTCCTGAGGGTTGAACCAGTCGATGGAGAGACTCTAGGCCAGCTGGAGGTTGCTCCTCTTTAATTTGTCCATGAATTTCCATCCTTGATATCCCATAGCCAATGTTTGTCATTATTGTCTATTTCATGCAAGTTGGCATCATGTGAAAACTACATCCAAAACACACCCCCAACTTGTGTCACCCATATTTCCTTAACAACAGCTCGGAATTTGATTCCCACAACACCAATGGACTCAGATGGTTCCTCTGCTTATTTCATGAACACTAAAACCAGTATATTGAGGTGCTAAAATGATATGTCTAAACCAAATTACTGATGGGCATATATGGCCTGCAAATCTGCATCAACATATTGAAGGATGGATTCCAGAAATTCATTTTTTTTTACTTCAGTTGTGCCTGCAAATGTTATCCTGGACCATCAGCAGAAAGAGTGGTGTGAGAAAATGCTGATCATAAGTAGGGATAGCCAATTTCAGACTTAGCATACTACAAATTCTATCCCCACCCCATCTAACTTTGAAAACTATAGGAGCATAGTGGCTAAGAGTGATACTTGAGTGAAAGTACATAATTCAATCAAAATATTGTGCACTAGAAGCATGACACTGTAAGGAACATAGGCTGATGGGGAGGAGCATGTTTTAGATATTTCTTGTGTAGTTGCTGTTTGCCTTCCAAACCATTTTCAATTAATTCTATAATCCATGTTGTTGGGAAAGCTGGCAATCACATCCCACAACATGGCTGAAGAGATATTAACTTGAATTGTGCTGGATATCTGCAATAACTCACAACAGGGCTGGCAGCTATGGTTTTGATGTCCATCATATGGCTGATATATCTTTGTAATGGAAAAACTGGAAACTTTCCTTGATGATACTTTTAGAGCTGTGAAAAGTAATCTCAAGGCAAGTCAGATTCCCAAAATGACAAGTGGTACTCAGTACCTGAGAAATGAATGGTAATGTTGTGCATGCAGCTGCAAGGGTTATCCCCAGTGAGCACAGTGCTCCAGTATTCTGAAAGTGCTTCACAAGTGTGGAGACATATGCCAAAGGTCAGGCAAGATGGCTGAGGGAGGGAAGATGGATGGAAGAATAGCATGCAATGTACTTCTGTGTCACATTTTCAAAGCCATGGAGAGTGAGTCTATGGATGGTGGGATAACATCTCAGGAAGTCCAAGATAGTCTTCATAGGACATGCACAAAGGTTAATGAGGATAATAGTTTGCTCTACATAGTGCAATTGAGGCCTGTACTTCAGAGGGAAAGGTCTCTAAGTGGTAAATAGCAGAGAACACCAATCATTGAAGTGATGAGAGAGTGAGAAAAAACCAGGTGGCTGCCAACCCAAAAAGCCCCCAGACCTGGACTGCTGGACAAAGGATAGGGGGTCTTTGGGAACTCAATGTGCACATGATTTGAGGTTGCAGTCAAAGAGGAGTGAGCAAATGATATATGGCAACATCTAGAATCTATCATAGTCTTCATGACCATTATGATCAAAGGTGGTAAAACAGAGTTATTGCATATAAGAAAAACACAAAGATAATTGGCTACTTGTCGGGTTTGCAAAAGATTGTTAAGGGTGTATATATACATATCATTGCTGGTGTCAAAAAGAATGTTTTTCAGAGGCACAAACAACTTCAAGCATCTCCAAACCAGAAGTCCTGCCATATTCTTTCTTCCGACTCACAACCAGTACTTGGAAGGCTTAAATGAGACAGCAATAAGAAAGCAGGGACCTGACAATTCTCTGAAAAGTATAAATACTTTCCTGCAAGCCTTTAGACAATCAGTATCTATTTGAGTTATGATCTCATCAAGAAGTTCTTTAGAAAGTATAAGTATTGATGTTTGAATCTGTTTTTGAAATGAGTGGAAGGATTAGAATTAGTTGTATTGCTCACTTCTGGAGGGGATGATGCCACAGATTTATGAGATAAGAAATGAGCTATGGAAGAAGTTGAACTAGAGGATATGGCCTAGGAGAGTGAATGAGCAAGAAAAGGGCATCAGAAGGAAGGGCTGGTATAGTCATCCTTGTCCTTCCATTTGCACTTGTATTGAGTCAAGGGTGGTGGGGCACTTGGTTCTGGAGGGGAAGCTAAGGCTAGGACATTTCAAAGGATAACTTTTGATGTCATTATCTTTCTGCTTCTGCTTGAGCTCAGAGAGGAATGGTGTAGTCAAATGGTGTAAAGAGATAGCCCAAGAAAGGAAGCGAGCAAGATAAGGGCATTTGGATGACAGAGGATCAGTAGAGTCATTTTCACACTTGTGCTTGTATTGAAACAAAGGTGGCTGAGGACCAACAAATGGACACTTCCATGAAAGGGTGTCAAAGTAGTTGAGTGGGGGAGAATTGATGATCTTGCTAGGAGGTGAACATTTGGAGGAACTCATATCAGAGAAGTCATCAAAGGCCTTTCCCGAGGACTGTAAGTTTATGTGAATTTAGCTGTAATACAAAAAGATGGGCTGCACCTCATGAATATCATGTTTTTAATTCTGTCACTCACAGACCATTGGATTGTCACCCAACAAGGTCTGATCAATGATAACTGTTTCAATGTTGAGCTAGAGGGGTAATATAAGCAAACAATCTGCACAATTTCATAAATGCCTAGCATCTAATAATGGAGAGAGGGTGGGAGTATAACAACAGATGGAGAGTATCCAGTGCCTATGATATAGCCTCAACAATGAGCTATCTATTGTAGTACTAATCTACCTACAGAATTTACATGTTCAATATGCTTTCACCCTTTGAATCCCTTCTCATCTCTGAAATCCCAAATCACCACTTCCTTCCTCTTATAGCACTACTCACTGTCACCATACTATTTGATGACCTATCCACTTTCCATCACCACATGCCAGTGCCACTGCCCACATACAAGTGAAGTTTCCTAACCTCCTGCCTAATCATATTCCACACAAGTTGAAACATTTCAATACAATGATCAATCCTCATCAATGCCCCATTGCATGTTTTAGTTGCGCAAGAATGTTATAGTGGGAGGCAACAATGGTTTCACATGGGTCTTTTATTGTATGGATACTTTTTGAGAGAAATTGGATCATGGAAGTGGTATGTATGTTTATTAGATTGCTGGCACCATTCCACTAATATTAATGTTATCCAGTGATCTTGTAGTGGCCATCACTGTAATTTCTTTCTTGTTGTTTCATCTTGTTGACTCATTTCCTGCAGGCATTTAAAGATGTGAACAGATGCATTATTGTTACTGGGACTGCTTTGGCCAGTCTCAGTAGTGTAAAGGTATGGGGTCAGTATTCTCAAGTGTGTAATTCCTTTATCTTGTCCCTACCAATGCCATGCTAAGAATTCCTTAGAAAATATTGCAAACTCTCTCCCTTCCTGCACCAGAGCTGGTTCTATTGGTCAAATGATTTTGGCCACTATCATATCTGCATTTCCATGAACCTTGCCATAAGTTATCTTTTCCCATTTATTTCTATTTATATTTTTATCACAACTTGAGACATTGGACGATCTGCAAGCAACATGCACTCTTAGTCAATATTATCTAGTGATTGAAGGTCCAGTTGCACAATTGGTGGAAGACCAGCAACTGGACTGGACTTTCATCAGTTGCAACCAGTCTTATTGTGGACCAGTTGTACCCCCCACATTACCCCTACTTAGGGGTACATCCCACAATTTTCCCAAGATTATAGCCATTTTATTTTATTTCCTATAACTGAAACCATGTTAACACCCCCCTAAAGTAACATATCTCCTGGTTTTACTCATATCATTGGCTCCTGTGGTCCACATAACATAACCAAAGGGTCCATAGAAAGCCATGAGTACGTACTACAACTCTCTTATTTGTACAAAGTGTGATTCCCACAGGAGCACATAAGAAAGGACCGATTCATTAATGGACCATTTGTAATTGCATGAAAGACCATTTAGGACTGGTCTTTTCTAGTTTTGGTCCAATCCAGGCTTGTTTGGACATATTAGATAACTGGTTTGGTATGGTTGCCTTTCAAAAAAAGACAAAAGACTGGACCAGACTGGACTTTTAAACACTACCTGAAATACACACTCATTAAGCCACTTAGGGAATGCCAATATGACTTGACCAGCTTCAGAGCCTTAATTTTGATGGCACAATAATCAAGAACTATTAGTGCTGATATATAAGTGTTGGATGTTGCTGTAGGCATTGGGAATGTCAGGTGTCACAGTGAATATGGCAAGTGGGATATGTTGTAAGAACAGAAAAGGAATAATGAGTAGTGGGTGTTTGGAAAATTGCACTCCACTTCTCATGCATGGTGTCACTATTAGTGTGGTGTATGGTTGTAGCAATGATTGTCCCAATGAACACAGTGGATTCAGTACCTGCAGGATGAATGAAGGAGGTGCATGGCATGGTCTCATACTCAGGCATGGGAGATGAAACAGGGAAAGATGAGAGTGGAAGCAGTCAATAGGTGATCTTGGGAATCCTATTCTTGTAGTTGGTAGTGGTGAGCTTCATAGAACAATCTCATAGTGGTGGTGGATCTCAATGTAGATGCATTGGTAGATGGTGGTAGTTGCTTGCTTGATATGTTATTGTTGCTGTAGTGAAGTGATTAATAATAATAGTAGGGACTGCTGAACTATCATAAGTATATACAAAATGGAGTGAAAACTTATGATAGACTTGTAGTATATGTAGTTGTGTATTGCTCAAGTAATGATTAGCTTACTAAAGTGGTTAACTTGAATACAATTAGAAATGTTGAACTACCATAAGTACACAAGCAAGCCAAGCTCCACTGGGTTCCTTACCATAGGAGATTTGCCAGTGGGTATATAAAGTAGATAATGGATATTTAATACACAAGTGCATTTATATACCTGAATGATGGTCTTGCAAGAGAAGATGAAAAGAAGGCCTGGGAAAATATATGTATTTCCAGCATGAATGGATATACTAGATTGGCATCCAAGTATGCCCTTGACAGGTCAAAGTTATTAATCAGTACCACAGGATAGATATAATGTAGCTGGAAAAGTATAGTCTGAGCCCATGGTGGGGGGTTCAGATGATCACTTAGGAGACACTCTGAGTGACTCATGAAAGAGTAAGAAAAGGAAGGTGGTCTTCAAAGCTAGTCTAGTAATCAGCCCCCTATAAGGTTGTTATAGCAAACAAATTACAAAGCACTCCAAGAAAGGATATGTGATCACCAGACTACTTGAAAGCTACTACTGTACACCCTATACCTCATGGATAATGCTGTGCAAGATGTTGGAAGATTGGTAAATCTAGAACAATTATCCTCCACTGTCTCTACATTACCACTTGCAGAGACCATGTAGAAATTGAACAAAGTATGCCAGACCAATATTCCAGACAAGCCTACAATCAACCTTTTGTTGACAGCATACCACAAATAATTCTTGAGTTAACTCCTGGCTGCTCTCTTTTTTGCCTGTGTAGTTTTTATCTCTAGAATGATTCTGAAAACAACCAAAAACCAAAGCTTTAGGGAATTGCAGAAGAGCTAGCAACTACTATGAAAAGAGTTGAAAAGTGGAGGCTAGGACAATGATCCAACTGAGTCCTTTGATGGATGGGTAAATCCAAGAGAACTAGACTGGAGTTCTCTGGCTGAAACATGCATCCTTATATACTATTCTAGTATTTATACATGTTTATATTATATCTACTGATACCAGTTCCAACATGACTAAATAATATGGCAACATAGCTGAGATAGAAGCATGAATATGAGGTGTACAGCACAGGGGTGATGCATGAGACAACTGCACTGTGGCAGTGGCAGAATGTAAAAGAAGCATAAGAAGCAAACATAGCCATGCATAGTAAAGAGACGAAAAGTAGCATATGTATAACAAAAGACAGATTATTGAGTACAGGCCAGCGTATTCAAGATAATGATCATTGACAGCTATACCTGAGTTATCTGATAAGATAAAAGATAACATAAGGGAGAAAGAAAGGAAATTGACTAAGTCCATTATGTGAAGATGCAACCTGAGCAGCACCATAAGTCATTTCACATTTTGCCAGTTGCTTTTGCAACCATGAGGTTAGAAGATTGTATTCCTTTTAGGACATATGTATGAAGGGTGCCCTCCATAAGAATTCTGCAAGCCTGTGAATGGGCTGCCTTAATTATCCACATGCTTAGCATTCTACAAGAACTGAGTGATCCTATAGTATACAAGCTATTGGTAGTCACTTAATTATTTTTGGAAAGTAAGTGTCTTTGGAGTTTGATTAGAATTTTTTGAAGAGTGGGAACATTGCATTCAGATAAGTGTTCATGAGACTGTACAATATTCAATATTGCATGCTTTAGAACTGAAGACAGTCTTAAGTATTTAATGACTGGTTTTGTGATAAAAGTCCAGGATGATGTTGCCATTGTAATATGTTCCATATTCACTTATGCACTTTAAATATTTTTCCTGTCTGTGCACCAAGATTCAAATGGTAAGACTTCGTTCATTTATCCCATCCCAGATTGATTTCCAATCAGCATTCAAAGAAGATGTCTGACCACCCTCTGAAGAAGGCATCAGACTTGTGGTGGATGGCATGATGGGTTTCTCTTCTATGGCTCTGCATTTCTCAGACTAATCAATGCCCTTAGGTCTATCATGGATTGGTTATTGAGTTGGAGGGTGTTAGAGACTCCAAAACTCTGGTGTTTCTCAAACTTGAAGGATGTTGGCTTCAGCATATATGCTGCACCCTTGCAGATCTTCAGTCCCAGAGTTAGGAATAAGTCAGAGCAAAGCAAAGATCAAGACAAGAGGGAAGGAATTATGCTCAAATAGATAATCAAGCTAAGTGACCAGTACTGATGGTATAATTTATATACAGTGTATATGCACTGCGGAGTCTGGATGTGGAGCAGTACTTCAGAGGTACAAAAGTACCAAACTGCAGAACTGTTATGAAGAATACTAATAAGTGAGCACTAAATATGAAAGGACACTAAATCAGGAACAGATATGGAGAGATGAAAGTAAAAGCATAGCCAACCATGATGAACTCTAGAGTTATAGCAATGGTCCAGAGATGGTCCAGAGAACTGGAGTTGGAGAAATGTATGGATATGACAAAGGGGATCATGCTGCATTAAAGATAGTGAATATGTTCTTATTGAAGATGGCCAGATTGGCTAGATCCATTGGATTACCATCAGTGGATTTGATATGCTTAAGTTCACTGGGACAAAACATCTGGCCATGGAGGTTTCAGGTCCATGAATACTTAGTTCAACTTGAAACCATTGTTTTATATGAATACATATATAGTGTCTATCCTATATGTATTCACTCTATCATTATCAATATTTGGCTTGGTGTGCTGACTGACGGTCATGTCATAGAAATATATATATCTCCATTTACATGAGACTCATCACTATCTTATACACTCACTGCAGTTCTTTTTATCCTCCACATTAATGATTATTACATCATGGACATTACTCAAACATTATTATTCTATAGGTTGTAGCATAGGACATATTGTATCCCTCAGTGATAAGTCCCAACCTCATACCCATGGCTAGACAAGTCTGACCACCCAATTATCACCTCCTATGCAAGATTCTTTCTCTATTGAAGCAAAAAGGTCAGTCATGATTGGATACAGTGACCATGAATGGGTAAGTTTGTTAATGCATTTTATTTCTGATCATGTCAGAATTGTCTCCAATGGTCTAATTAGTTTTTATATACCTGTTTATTGTGGCAGGCTATACTGTACATTGACATGCCACCCATTGCTTGCCCCAATCCAGCACCCCATACCCCAAATCCTTTGGACAGGTACTTCTCCCATGTTGTCGCTCCCCTTAATCTGTTAACCAAGAAAGATTAACCCTAGTTATGGACCAATCTTCAACAGCGAGCATTCGAAATGCTCAAGAATGCCTTCACATCAGGCCCAGTACTCTTTATCCCTGATGTCTCCAGACCTTTTTCTATCATGACCGATGCCTCCCTCCTGGCCATAGGCGCTATCCTCCTACAACCCAATGCCAATGGTGACCTTCATCCATGCACTTACTACTCACATACCTTTGCTTCCTCAGAGCAAAATTATGACATCTATGACTGAGAGCTTCTCACAGTCATTCTCGCCCTCACTGAATGGTGCCAATACATCCAGGAAACCTCTCATTCTATTACCATCATCACCATCCACAAGAACCTGTCTTACATTAAAGACCCATGGAAATTGTCTCGTCACCAAGCTTGTTGGTCCCTATTCTTTCAGGACTTTGATATCATCTAGAAGGTATTCCCTGATGTCAAACATGCCCCAGCAGATGCCCTTTCTTGATGTGACAACATCAACACTTCTGCCAATAATACCAACACCTCTATTATCTCCAAGCCTGCTGTTATCAATGCTCTTGATCTCTCCCTTGCCAGCCACATCCAAAACTCTTTCTCCTCTGATCCCCTTGTTCTTCGTGTCCTTCAAGCTCTTGATGAAGGTTCTCCTCTCTTTCCTTGTTTATCCCTCACTGACTGGTCATTCAACAATGGCCATCTATTTTATAAGGGTCATCTCTATGTTCCTCCTCCTGCTCGCACCACTCTCTTGCACTTTATTCACTCTACCCCCACAACCGGTCACCTTGGTTATTTCTGCACCAAAGCCATTCTCAAATGCGACTTCTGGTGGCCGGGACTTTCCACCTTTGTCAACAATTTTATCTCCAGATGTGCAACATGCCAAGCAAGGGAAAGGATTATACTGATGGTCCGACGCTAGTCTGGACCGCAGGAAAGTAGAGCAGACAAAGTCTGGATGGTCAGGAGTGTCAGGGAGAAGTGGAGGAGTGGTCGACGAGTTCCGTGGTGAACTCGGACGTGCAGAAAGTCGATAGACGGTCGGTAGAACAGTTGGGAGTAACTCGGAAGGTAGAAAGATGCATTCAAAATGCTAGGTACAAACTTTTTATAGTCTGGGAATTGCCCAGGACTGTGTAGCTATGATGTATAAGGTTCAGTGAACTCTAAAAATGAATTTGAAACGATAAAAAACAACAGGAATGTCAAAACGGGTGATTCTAGAGGAGGTACTGTTAGTCCGACCGGACTAATGCAAGTCCGGACCTCCGGACTCCGGACTACAGGTGAATGGGCTCGGAGTGGACCGGTTTAACTCGGACATATAGTCCGGGGTTGTTCAGAAAGGTTCGGAAAGGCTCAATACGAACCTAGAGCTAGAACGAGCTCTACACCGTACCTCACAGCTCCACTAAAGTTTCACCATTCTTTCTCCTACTTGGGTATGAACCACATGCTTATCCTTCCCTTGGGAAGACCTTTATTCCTGCCTTGGAAACTTGCTTATTTTCTCTAGATCTCATGAGAAAGGAAGCTTTAGCAGCACATGAAACTGCCCATCAAGTCATGATGGAATGATCCTCCAAGAAAGTTTTCCCATGGAAAGTTGGAGATAAGGTCTGGCTAGAAGCAACTAATCTCTGCATCCCATACCCGTCCAGGAAACTTGTGTTACGGTGCTGCTCGGCTACACCTGCACATAACGGACTTAGTCAATTTTCCACTTTTTCCTTATCTTATCAGATAATCTGGGCACAGACATCATACCCAGTACCCACCCTCCTTTTATACACTTCTCACCAGATCCAAGATCTGCCTTTACATTATACTTCTTTTCATCTCCGTGCAGTGCATGGCTATGTTTCATTTCCCCTATGCTTCCCTTCCATTCTGCCACCACAACACGGTTGCCTCATGCATCACCTGGTGCTGCGCACCTCATGCTTACACTTGTATCTAGGCTATGCTGCCACATACTTTAGCTATGTTGGGACTAGTATCGTTAGATATGGTACAAACATGTACAAACAGTAGAATAGCATATAAGGGCACAAGTCCCAGCCAGAGAACTCCAGTCTAGTTCTCTTGGTCTTTATACCAAACACATGACTCAGTTGGACCTAGCGTCCTAGTTCTCCTTCATCTTCTAGTAGTTGCCAGTATCTTCGTGATTCCCTGAAGCACTCAAGTTTTGGTTGTTTCAACTTGCACCCAAACATCGTGGACCATTTGACATTAGCCAGGTACTATCTCCTCTTACATATAAACTCCGCCTTCCACCTGTATGGAAAATTCATGACATGTTCCACACCTCTCTCTTATCACCTTATCATCAAACTGAAGCACATGGTCCATCCTTCTCCTGCCCTCCACCTAATATCATGGAAGCCAAAGAAGAGTATGAAGTAGACTCTATTGTATCCCACAAGGGACCCCCTGGTCAATGCCTGTTCCTGACCATGTGGAAAGGCTATCTCTCATCCGAAAATACATGGAAACCTGAAAGAAATCTTTGCCATGCCCCATTAGTCCTCTCTGAGTATAAAAAAGGTTGAGGTATCTTCTGATTTCCCATTCTTTCCCTTCCTTCTCTAGGATGTGGTGTCTCTACAAGAAGTACCCCCCTAGTGAATGTCTCTTGATTTGATTTTTGACAATGATGTCATTTTCATCTTCTTCCACCTCTTCTTCATCACTTTCTTCCTCACCTTCATCTTCCCCATTACATTTGTGATGAGTCTCACCTACCTTGCTATCCATCTCCGCCATCCATATGCTTTACACCACCATCCTCGCAAACCCGGTCCTCCTCCATGGCATAAAAGACCTCCCTCTCTACAATGAGGACCTAATCTGTCAGGAACTAGTTCGTCTTTTTCATGACACTACCATGATTCAGCAATATAAAGCATTGGCTGACCCCCAAAATCCTAAAGATGACTTTGGAGTACCTCTTCATCTTTGCATCTCTGGTCTCTCTGATCGCATTCTAACTATCTTGCACCTTCAAGGATTCCACTTGTTTGTTGAACAGCTGTCCACTACTCTTCTCTATCCCACTTTTCACTGTATCTTTCTCTCTATGACCATGGAGGAAAGAGATCATTACAACATCCAGTCTGAACTCCCCCATTCTCCTGCTCCTCTACCTGTCCCTGTGTCCTCATCACCTCCCTCTTCACTACTCTCCAGAGTCTCTTCTCCCACTCCTTCCAATACCTCCTTCTCTCTCACCGTGGTTAACCCTGAACCTGGGTCGGACAAAGATGCTATTAATTGTAATTGCTCTTTTCTCGCCCACATCAGTAACAATCACCCCATCCTCTCTGTCCCAGAATGACTTTTATCCATTCTCATCATTCATTCTCCCACTTCCACTCTAACCAAATGCTTTTGGTGCCATGGTTGCGGTCACAACCAAGAGAACTGTCCTCACTATGTCTATCCTCACTGTCACGTTGCCACTCCAGAACATCCTCAGTCTGCTTGTCTTACTATCCAGTGCAGTGTTTGTAGCCAATGGGGTTATACCAACAGGTTCTGTCCTACCAGGATCTGGACTAATTGTGGTACAAGAGGCCACATCGCTGACGATTGCCCATTGGAAGTTCTTTCCCCTGAACAGATGACCCATATTTTTGTGCCTTCCTTATCCTTTGGATAGGAATATCCATAGAGGAATCTTAGTTGAACCAGGGGTTCAAATGTATGAAGGGGATAATGTTACGATCTTTCTCCTCTGCAGTCATATGTTTCTCTTTTCCTTTCTTCGTCACACCCTTGCTGGTCTGGGCATGTTCTCTTATTGTTGGACTTACTGCTTACTTCTTTTTGATGGTGTCAACGTTTCTCTTATTCTTTTGTGACAACCCCACACTGTTCTTCTTATCTCTCACTGGAAGGGGGATATTCTTATCTTCTCATTATCTTTCATGGACAGCCTCTCCATTCTAGCCAGTTCTATCACACTGTCTACATGATCCTGATTACTCATTTCTTCTAACTTGTTCTATGACATTCTGCGCTTACACATCCCATAGTATAAGTACTCAGCTGCCATATACCATAGTTCTCATTCTTGATCTATGCAATTCAGCATACTTCTCTGAATCCTTAAGCTGTTTGCTTAAGACCTAGTCCTTGAATCCTCGACTTAGAACTGAGTCTGTCTTTGATGACGTTGCATCTCTCTGTGAGTACCTCTGTCAAGATGAACTTGGTATGCTTGACTCCTTTGAAATACACCTCATGTAACACCTATTCAGAAGTCAGGTAGGAACTTTTGAGAGATCCAGAAGAAGGTGATAGTGTATGAGATAGATCAAAGTTAAAGATACTGGAGGTAGTGGAGACACAGCACATAGACCAAGTAATATTCATGGCACTAGAGGGAAGGAAGATACACTGGGAAGGTGGGCTGTGTGATAGGGCTAGGATGAAAGCTATGCATGGAGCATAGGAATGGAAAGAGCATTCATGCAAGGAAAATGACTTAGGATGATAAACATAGCCATGCATAGCATGTAACTATGGAGGCTGCATTTAGGCAGAGGATGCCCCAAGGAAACTAGTAAGAAACTTAGATAATAATATGATTGTGTTAGAACTTATCATGAGAACTATAAACAAAAAAAAAAAAAAAAATCATAACATCCACATATAGAACCAAATGGTTCAGGCTATATTTTAGCTGGTTCATTAGATAAGAATATCACATTTTTCTGTGTTCATTTTGCTGTATTGTATGCAGCCAAGGAATTGGAAGAAAGCAAAGAACCAATTCACAAGTAAAATGGATTGCCCACCAGTGAAATGTTTTCTGGAGGTCCAGATATATAGAAAGGTCTTTAATACTAGATCTGGAGATCATTACCTGGATATCCAAACAATATAAGTATATCAATTATATCTGGCAAAACTGTGACTATAATATTGCATATTGCAGCTATGCTTCATCAAAGCCAACTTGAAGGGGAATAGAGAAACAAAGGTGAGTAATCTATAGTCAAGTGGCATTGACTTCATCAAAGTTTCATTCAGTTGTATATTCTGGCAAATACTTTTATCATGGTCAACACCCATGCTAGCACAAAAACAGGCTTTTTGCAGTGCTTGAACAGTAGCTGAAGTCCCAAATGCTGTCTCATATCTGAAGTCATCAAGAGGTTTTGAAGTAGGAATCTTACTGTAGCAATGAAAAGCATGACACAACTATATAGCTCTGTAGGCTAATCCATCCAAGGCAAAGGACTGATACAACAACTAAGCTTTTGCTAGGGGGGCTTGAGGGGCTTACTACTTGCAACTTGCTTGCCAGTCATGCAGGTGAAAACTTCATTCAACTAATCTCTTACCTTTATGATAAGGATATCCTTTTATGGTAGATTACCCTACTTAGAGCATGGTCTATGCATACACAGCTAGCCTATAAAAGACTGGCCTTACAGCCTGGAAATACAATGAGTTCTTTCCTCATATTACTTGCTCAGTCACTCTTACCTTTGCAAGATATCCCTTAATTGAGTCTTTCTCACTTATCTTCCTCTTATCTTCCTCTCACTAGCCTCTAGGGAATACTCCTGTATTCTCAAAAGACACTGTGTGGACCATTGAATTCACCAACATAACTTATGAATCTTACTCCCTTTCATCTCCTTGCCTGCCTTAACTGGATACCACCCTTTCTGTCTCATCTCAACCCCCTTCCATCTTCAGCCTAACAGCTATCTACCACAAACTCCACTATACTGGTTCCCCTTTTGGGCAGTGGTCTCCATCAACATTCAACATCATTGCCTCTGTGTAAAGATGTTCTAGAAGCTCAGCAGATGCAAGCCAACCAAAATCCAATTTCTTGAAGCCTATACTGAGGCTCTTTCTAGGCAAGCAAGATTTTCTTTGACTTGGCAGACAGATAAGCAACAAGGCTTTTGTAGTAAATTTTGTAACACAGCTTCAAACTGACTATTTCTAGTCAGGATTACCCTTAATGTGCTGAGGATCATGAACCTCGAAGCATTGAGGGACATAATGATAGAAAATGCTCTCTAGATGAAGGAGCTATTATACATTATTGAAGCGGAGGTGATCACCACCCCTATGAATGCCAAGTTCACACTTGTGTTGATGCCCACAATATGTTCCCATAAACCACCCCCTTGAAAGCACAGTGCATGCATAATCTAGCACTTATTTGCACCCACATTTAAGAGCATGACATAGTTTTACTTTACATCACATGCCTGTCTAATTCATTCCAAGCACATTCATTATATCAGTTATTTCCAACAGAATATGTATAAATCAATAGAATCTAGGGC
Source organism: Xerocomellus dryophilus (assembly GCA_038089495.1). NCBI lineage: Eukaryota > Fungi > Basidiomycota > Agaricomycetes > Boletales > Boletaceae > Xerocomellus > Xerocomellus dryophilus. The sequence continues at coordinate 50,392 of JBBPKY010000026.1, forward strand.
TTGTTGGTGCTTATACATAATATCACCACAAAACAACCAGCAGTTTATGTCTGACCCAATCAAGCCATACAATATGTATGCATATTGAATCTCAACATGAAGGTATAATAACAATTGCTTGTGAATCTTGCTAGATTGGAAACATCCATTATGATGCAAGAATTCTTAGTAATGATGAGCATCCAAAACAGGAAATATTATCCTTTTGAGCAATAACATATACAACAACAAATACTTATTGTGGGAATATTGTGCTTTTGTATCTTGACTCTCAACCACCATCATTCTCTCACTATCACATTACCAGGCCTCATAATTGTCAAGAATGTGAACTCAAATTTGAAAACAGAAACTTGCATGACAAGTATTGGAAGAAATATGTCAAGACTATAGTCATGATGGACAGCAGATCATTGCAATTAGACATAAGAGTGGCACATTCCTGTGCTATTATGTAATAGCTCACACAGCAAGTGCCCCAAGAACCAAGAATTTGCTACCATAGATACATTGCAAAAGCATGTGAAAAATCTCAAGATCAGCTGGTTGGGTCCAGAGAAAAAGGTAAATATCTTACTTCAGCCAGCCAGCCAAATCCTAATTGTTGATTGTATGATGTAAGCAATCTGTTCATCAGCCTGCTCTGGCAGATGACAATTCTTATGCTTCAGTGTTGGAATGCATGTGGTATGACAGTCCATGCACATTTTTAACTTCCTGGATGCCCCAGTGAACTTTAAGGATGTCTTTGAAGGCATTTCCCTGAATCAAGTGGCAGATGTGTTTAAAGAAGAGTATGTGCACCATGGAGACATCCTAAAGAAGTCTATTGGGCCATCAGCCTATCAAGTTTTAGACCAGACGTATTTCAAGGACTGGATGTCCATCTATGTGGAACATTTTCAGTCCAAGAAGAAGAATGCCTTCATCATCAACTACTTCACTTCCATGGACGAGACGGAAAGTAATAGATACTAGGACAAGCTTGATGAATACTGGATCAAAATGATCATAATGGCAGAGGTAGAGAAAGAGACATCAAAAGACTTACAATGAATGTGATGGCAGCTCTGTTGAAGCAATGTATGCCAGCAAAACTGAAGGCCTGAAACATGGGCTCATGAAACATTTACTATCACAAATCAGACATGCTCATCACCTTGCCACAGCTGGCACTATGGATAGAGCCCTTTGCTGTAATAGAAGCAAAGCAAAAGGTCCCACTGTGATCTGATGAGCTTTATGGAGTTCAATATTTCTTTGCTGTTAAATTGTCTGCTTCAAATGTTGATGAGGTAAGTGGCACAAACTAGTGCTAGTTTACACCAGAATGCTGACAAGACTCTGATCCAACAGCTATACTCTAAGCTGTTTCAAAATTGTCGCTCTCATCTGGTGCAGATGAACACTTATGTCAAGACTGCTCAAACCAAGGCCAAGGCTACCTTGGACCTTGAGCAGCTCATCTTGAGAAACCAAAGTTTATTGAATTTATCTCCACTTTCATCAAGACTTCATGTGATGAGCTGCTAAAGTCTACTATCTTCACCAGTGGGACAGGCCACTGCATGTTCTGATTGCTTGCAATGGTTGAAAAGAGGGATGGCAACTTCTCTCCAGAGCAGACCCATATGCATGCACTTGTCTCCAAAGTGTTTTATTATACAGTATTTCCTTGGCTTCATGCCACAAACATATATAAAGATAATGATAATGCTGATAAACCAACTGCACATCCTATATGTCAGCTATAATGCATGTGAGGAGCTGCTGACAACAGACTGTGCTAGGAAGATGCATAGTATCCTACAAGAGCTGATTATGCATTAACTCATTGTATATACTAACATAGTATTCAGGCCAGGTCATGTCTCATAAAATCATTGAGGATAGTGAGGAGGAGGCAGCAAGAGTGTCTACTAACATTGGATCATTCAAGGCTATGTTGTCAGATGGGTTCCCATGGCTGCACTCACCTCCACACAATAACAGGAATTCAAAATTCTTCTTCAGACTCTGAGGTATCTAATAAAGGCGTGGTTTGGAGCAATACAACATGCAAGTATATGCTTGAGGGGGCTGGCCAGGGCACTTCAGACACAAGAGGAGAAGCCTGTCCTTGGCTTGATAATAAGGACATTAACATGACAGATGGTATGTAGGAACTTTACATCTTCCTGATGCTGTCCATTGATGGATTGATCGATGCCAGCCATTAACAAGTTCAATTGGATGGGATTCCAAGAGATGGTGGCTAATGAGGATGCAGACCTCTTGGGTCAAATGCCTGCTTTGCTGGACCTCCTCTACATAATGGTCAGTCACACAAGGGCACAGCAGCCAGATCATCCTTAAGTCCAGGAAGTCATCAAGTTCATTTGTGATGCCACAGTACCATCCAAGCCAGTGGTTATCAACAAGCAGGTCATATATTTCAAGAATGTTTGTGGAGGCTGAAAATAGATTACCATCTCTAAATCCATGATGGAGCAGGGACTGGCAGAACAGATGATGACTTTGACAGAGATTGTAAACAAGATCCTATAGTAGCATATAATGTTCATACACAATACATATCCAATGACATCTCTGTAAGTGGACACGCATAAAATAGTGATAATGTTTTTATATCACAAAGCAGGCCAAAGACATGTATGATGTTATGCAGATATGACCTTCTCATGAAACACACAAGTGATATATTTTATCCAACCCTTAACATTGAACAACTAGAAGAGCATTTAAATTTCATTCACTTTCCATAGTCTGATTAGTCAGCTCATTTAAGGCTAGATGACCAATGGCACAAGTCATGTCCCTCTAATATATTGCTCATATGAGCTCATGATAAGCACATATTGCTGGTTAACCAGTCATCCATTGCCTTATACAAATATATGACATGTTGTATGAAGGATCATGAATGCCAAAAGTTGAAGTGGTAGCCTTGGAACCAAAATAGTTGATCCAGTCATCAAATTGGATAGTGGATGTAGCTACAGTCAAATATGACAAGCCAGATAACCCTGATTGTAATGTTTAGTGGTTCTGTTGCTTTTGTACAACCTGGCATCACATGGTCTATTTGAATTGGTTGTGTAGGAAACCAGTTATTAGGCATGCACATTTCCACAAGTAGTGCATTTGCCTGTCTTTATATGACCTTTTGGGTAACATTAGCATATGTTTGCATAATGAACAAGCTGCACATTTCTACATATGGTGCATTTGTGCATTTTTGAACCATTCATTATTGTAGTTGTGTATCATTGAACAATCACTTGTTATATTTGCACAATTAGCCAATATCCACATTTCAGCATATGGTGCATTTGTGTGTTTGTATGTATTTAGTAATAAAGGTTCAGAAATCAGTTGCCTAGATGGAGGATTGAGGACCCAGTGGTTGCCATCCATCATTTTCAGGCCATTGAGCAAGTGTCTGTCAGAGTCGGGCCACCACAGTTCTCCATCTAAACATGCATGACTTGATATGTGTGCATTTCCACCATTGTCAGATTCATTTGTAGTGTTTTGTAGCATGTGTATTTCTACATGTTGTGGGTGTGAATTAGGATTTGATTATAGTTGTACATGTATAATTTATGTATTTCTATGTAATGCAGATGTGCATGATAATTTGATTGGTGATTGTTTCTTCAGTCGTTGTGCCATATTTCTGGTACCATCTATACCTCAATGGTTATTTCTATGTGCTAATATCTAGCACTCACCTGCATCTAACCCTCATTGTATTAGATTAGATTCCTTAAAATATGCACATTGGCAATACCACACAGGATGGATTCATGCTGCTAATGTCTAACTTGTATGATGGAACATAATCTAAGGATGATGTACAGATCATGTATTTATAAATTTACAGGAAGCCTTGTTTTTCTTGAAAGTGACATGTTGGACAGTGGTAATAATGTTGTGGCACCTCTTCCAACATGCTGATGACCTTCCATTCCTCCAGCAAGTCCACATCCACATCCATCCACTCCCACTCCTTCTGGGTAGGGCCCTGGTTACATTCCTATATGATATGATATACCTACCATGCCATCTCCAAAAGTACACCATTTCCAGCTATACTGCTGATTCGTCCCTATTGTATGGGCCTGCATAGGATCCTGAGAAGGCTATCCAGGTATGACTATGTCCCAGCTAGCTCAGTTTGCTCTATTATCAGCATGGGAATGCCATCTGGTCCAGGAGGAAGACATAGCTCTTTCAAACAGACCATGTGATGCCAGGTTGTACAGAAGTGACAGAATCACTGAACATCACAATCAGGGTTATATGGCTTGTTACATTCAGGACAACATGTCACATATTGATTCTAATATATTGTATGAGACAATAGCCTAAATGGTTAAATAGCACTATGTGATGAGCTCATATAAGCCACATCTTATGATTCCCTTCTCCTTTCTATATCATGTCTTCTTCTAAGGTATAGGGCCTGTTGTCCACCACCAGTATAGAACTCCTGGTTTGATATGTATTGTCACAATATGATACAGCATCCTTCAAATACATTATGATTTCAGCAGCTTTGAAATCAAACATGTTGTCAATCAGCAGCTCATTTAATTACTTTAAAGCAATACTTACACTCTATGTAGGCAGTATCTATGATGTGTGCCTTGTTGGACAGTACCAGCTCATTGAAAGCCAGGTGATCATAAAAGCTAGACCATAATTATATTCATCTCCAGAGGAACAATATAGAATTACATGCCTCTCTCCTTTAAGATCTTGTTTGCCATGGAACCATTGGATTATTATTCAAATGTTCTGTAGCCGTCCCTCCTATCATATATATATTATTACTCATAAATATTAAGGATGGGATACATATGATGTTGTATCTCATCTTCCTCCATCTCCACTCTGATGTCCTTTATTTGGGCCTGTAGTTCTTGATTAAAAGCCTTGACTGTCACACTGACAGTGTGCAATGTGGTTCCTGTTAGTGGAGCACTGGAGTATATCTTCAAACACAAACTAATCACTCACAGGTCATTGCAGTAGAATGTATCAGTGTCTCCTCCAAGGAATTAACCATCAAATGATTCATCATTCATCATTCAGTGAGCATAATGGACTCTCTTTGGTGTTTTCATTGATGACTATAATATATAATATATAATGGAAAGAGAGGAGGATGGGTCAGTGTGGGTTGACTACTGACTTGTTTGCATATACATACCAATGTATTTTTCACTTGATTGATTTGTCTAACATGAGCTATATATAAAGCAGGTTGAGTGTGTTTTCTACCATTTTCAACCACACACATGTAATGGAAAACACTGCTGAGCCCTATATAATAGCCTAAAAAAACAATACCCTTTTTGTTTCCCATTTCATGGTGACCTTTTGTGCACCACCATAGCATTGGTCTAAGATCCTTCCCAAGCATATATCTCCTCCATAGCACCCTTGGAACATCTCCTGATGTCCATGGCATTTTATTTCATATGATGGTACTATCTCCATCCCTGTGGCAAAGATTGATTTGTCTAGCCTCAGAAACACTAGCTAAAAATAAAAATAAGCTTGTACCTACCCCATTTCCATTTTCTGAACATGATGGTAATATTGGCTAAGTCCAATAAAAGCATTTGAGTGATTGGCAACATCTTCTCCTTCCCCCTCTGTATGAAATCATGGCATAGTGTGTCCCAGAACCATGCCAGAAGCCTGCCAGCATCTTTCCTGGGAGTTATTTAATCCTCTGAATCTATTGGTGATATTTTCAAGTCCCTCAAAAATTATCTTCATATCGATCTTGTATTCATGCCTTGAGCAACCTACCATGGATCTACAGCCAGATTCGCTGGACCATTGGAGCCATTGTTTTGTTTTGTGATTTAGACAACTTCCCATGATCCAATTGTCATAATTCTTTTTTTTATCTGAAAGTAGACTTTCCAATGATCATGTGACATCTATCATCATTTATGATAATGACCAATTACAATAAAATAGACAATATATATCACAGCAAGAGAAAAAACTGAAATTGTGGACAAGTGCAGAGCTTTGGACCATACCTATCAATATAATGCTTGACTGTTCATGTGATCACTCCCTTTTCCATGCCACAACTGGACCCTGCCCCAGTTCCCCCCAGCTTTCCGAGATTTCTGGCAATACCACACTGCCAGAACCACTGATGTAACTACTTGGACAGATGCCCACAAGTTCTGGGCATCCTATACAACAAGAGTTTTGCAAATCAGTTCAGCCATTCCCACCCAATGAGCTATTCTTACTCCTATGCTATTTCATACCATTTTCATGATTGCAGCTGTTTTCCCATCCATCTGTCTTTCAATATGAATATCCAAAATACCAACCAGGGCCTTTAGTAATGCTACACAATGATGGTACAACCTATGCAGCTCTTCTGGCTGAGGTGGGAGCCATTTGCTATAGTTGGGGGCCTTTCACCCACAATATTTTTCCCACTCATGTAGTCTTCAATCTGGCTATCAGGATTATTGACCAGGACCCTTACAAATGCTATGCAATAATTGTACAATCTACACCGCTCTTCTGGCTGAGATGGGAGTCATTTAGTCATCTATGCTATAATTGGGGTCTTTCAGCCACTACATTTTTCCAACTGACCTGGCCTTCACTCCAACTAACCAGACAATATTTCAGGACCTGTAGGAACACTATGCAATGATGGTATGCCCTATGCAGCTATTTCAAACAAGCTGGGGACTGTTTCACCTTCCATGCTATGGTTTAGTATACCATATCTTCAAACCACCATCCAGGACCCCCAGGAATGCTACACAATGATCATACCTCCTATGTAGTGTTTGTTGTCATCTTGCAGGTGATAGTGGCTCCTCAGGTTGCTTTCGTCCAGATCCTTGTCCTCAGTTTTCTCCAGAATTGCCACATGAATGATACAATGTGAAATAATACATCTGATAGAGTGGGTTGTTGCAACAGTTTGAGACATGATGCAATCTCCAGGTTGTTATTGAGTAGCCTAGAGAGTCATATAACAGCCTATTGTAGTTTGGAGGGCTTTTTGACCATATGCCATGGCTGTGAAGTATATGAAGCACTCATTCAGGTTGAGAGACAGGAAGCTTATTCAAACATGACTATTTCCAAGCCTTCATCCAGCAATGCTCAATTCTCATGGGTGCCATCAAGTATAATGTGGAGCTCTTGAAATCAGGTAGTGTGCTCAATCTGGAGAGGCAGCATTGTAGCTCGTCTGACTGCCATGGAAGCAGCTATGCATAGAGTACAATTTGTTTTACAATAGTTGAATGCTTCTTTTTTCATAGATTCAAACTAACAGCAAGGAGGCCAGCAACAGAGATGTGATGAATGGGTATGAAGAGGATAGCCTGATGGATTTGTTTTGCCACATCAGCTGTTGCTGCTTTGGCATGTAGATGTAGGCAGGTGTGGGTTTGAGAGGCAGCTGGACAACAAACAAATATGTTGTTCTGGTTCTTTCACATAGCACATGTCAGAACCTGCTAGAAATGCAGTAGAGAGACCAGTGGAGGCAAGGCAGTTTATCAAGATGAGGGAGATCTGGAACTCTAGAATTAGAAGGTCATTGGAGAGAATTATCTCATAAGTGGTTCCAGAGGCTTTTGAGATAAGTAGCACGGTATCTATTTCTATGATCATGGTGATGGAGTTATCTCTAAGGGTTAGTGGTGAGGAGATTGTAATGGTTGGTATGTTTGGAACCAGGGGCAGTGAGGGACAATATGTGAGGATGCTCCAGAGTCTATGATCAGTATGCTCCTTCCACTGTCCTTAGATTGGAACAACAAGTAGGCATGAAAGTGTTGCATCGCCAACTCAGAATGGAATACATGTTCATTAGCTATATTTGCACTTTCTAGCAGATCCGGTGTGCCCTCAACCACATTCACCTTGTCCTTTCCTTTTCCTAACTTTCTGAATCCACCCTTTCTCAGTTCTGACATGCACTTCTTGTAAATGTTCCAATTGGAGGTGTTGTGGATTGTAGATGGATGGTTTTCACACCAAGTATTGGCATTTGAAGGGTGAGCTGATGATGGCTTGAAGCTTCCAGTCCAGGAAGCTTTCATGGCTGACTTGGAATGTCTGAAAGGTTAGAGCCAGGAGTCTTTGGAAGTGATGCAGGTCTCGATGGAGTTACATATGAGTTTGCTCTTTTCCACCATGTTAACAACAGAGGATTTGATCATTTCCTATTCCGGAGTTTTTGGAAGGGAGTTGAGGAGAATAAAGGAGAGGACTTTGTCATCCATGGAGTATTTCATCCCAGCAAGGTGGAACTCAACCATTTGAAATGCAGAGATATTTTCAGAGACAGCAGAGTCCCATCCCATGTGCTGCTGAAAAGTTGTTGGAAGAGATAGAAGATGGAGGAGATGTTTGGAGTTTCATGGAGTGCAATGAGGACATCAAAGAGTGCCTTGGAGCTGGTCTCCTTATGCATTTTCATGAGGGGGACATCCAAGATATGCAGCTGGATGATGCCATGAGCCTTCTCATCACATTCCTGCCATGTGCAAATGTTAGAGAAAGTGATAAGGGTTGACAGGACAGGAATTACATCAGTCCCTGAGACTACGCCAAAAATGTTTTCTGCTCACAGTTTAGCCAAGATCTGAACCTTTCAGATTTTGTAATTGTTTGGTCCAGTGAGGATTTCTTTTGCATACAGTGTCTGAGGGCGACATGGTGCAGATAGAGTATGTGAGTTCAAGGTGAACTGGAAGTAAGATCTGAGAAAAACTGGTGTGCACTGAGGGATGATGTGTAAGATGGAATTTTGAGTCATCACTGAGTGTTACTATTAGCTTGTGCCAACAGGACTCATAATCTTACAGAGAAGGCAGAGTTGTCCAATACTATAGTATATTAGCTGGGAATAACAACAAATTGGAATGAAACTCACCTCAGCTGCTGCCTAAGATGGGCAAAGATGACTGAGGTGCATGTAACTGGGGTGAGGATATATTACTATGGGTGAAGGTATACTGGTATTATGTGATGTGTAATATTGTAGTGATGAATCTGAATGAAGGTGATTAATCATGTATATAATGTGATAAACAAAGAGTCTAAAGGATAAGCAAAACATGCCATGACACTTCTGATGCTTCCGGGGGTTCTAGAATGGTGGTTCTGAGCTCTGAAAGCACAGGAACTTTCTGGAAGAAAGTCTGGAAAGGTTGTTCCAAGGTCAGAACTCGGGAAGCCAGAAGTGTATGGCTTACAGTTTAATACTGTCACTTGCAATTGTGAAAAGTTCAGGCCAAGAAAGAGGATGAAGGCCACTGTCTTGAATGTGGTCATGGTAGAGGCAAACACCCAGATGCTGTTATCCAGCTACAGCGATAATGCAAATGCCATCAGACCATCCTCTGTTAACTTGTCTATCAATATAGGAGCACACTCCCTTGAACATTTTCAAGGGCATTACTAGGACTGCAAGTATAGCTGATATTGGTAACTTGTCAGTACAGGCTGCTTGGAAGGAGGTACTGTCAACCTTTACACTCGCTAAGTAATCTATCTAGGTATCAGACATTGACCAAAGGATCTGTTCCCAGTGCATGGCAGGTGTGCATATCTACATCTCTTCTTGTCGTGACACCTGCTGACAGCAGTGACATGTTTTAGACATGTGCAGTACCTACTGGTAATTCACAAAACACTGTGTGCAATCCAATGTTGACCTCAGGTGCAACTTTTCAAGTTAGCTCAGTGTAAATGCTTGTATGTGGACTTGATGTAAGTTTATTGAGTTTTACTTCTAAGCTTAAGGGCTGACTTGGACATCTCCAGGTTTGGGTTTTGCTTAAGAAATAGTTCTATCTGAAAAAAACCTCAAGATATCCAACCAATGAGGAATCATGAAATCTATCTCAATAATGGTTCCTATATTATATACACATTGCAAAGAGGATGTGGATATAATAAGTGGTTCAACATTATACTGTGTTGACAGAGGCACTCATTTCCAATAGGCTCAAGCCATATTATGCAGTTCATCTGAGCAGTAACCACAAAGTGAGAGTCTTTCTTGTAGTCATAATGGAGGGCTTGCAGGCCCTTCATGTTATAATGTTCCTCTTTACAATGTCAGTTAATATCTACAGTGTAATAGAGGTCCTCATCCTATGCCAGAACATTAAAGACTTGGCCATATAATCTAGTCTGCACTATATCACTTGCTATTTCAGAAATCCTCTACTAGAGCCCATGAGTAACCTCCTGCAGATCAAGACTATGTAGCCACAGTTGTAGACCATGAGCATGTTATCCTTCCTGAATTTGTCTAGTTCAATGGCCTCTCTCAACTTTAATTTGGATTTATCCTGGACTTCATTGGATTCAGTACCTAAGCCACTCTTGGGTCTTCCAAACCTTATCCATCTCTCAGTGTTTTGGATAACCAATTGCTTATATATCTCCAAGCTTGTGCAGTTCCTCAAAAAAGGCTCAGTGATAGTCTTAATTTCTAAGAATTAATGACTATATGCTGAAGAGTGCTATCCACAGGGACCTATGGTTGTGAGGATTATAGGAGACCTGAGTCATGATCTTCAGATCTTACCTAATATTAAAGTGAAACATGGCTGCTGGTGGTTTCTGGAAGTATGCTAAGTAGATCATATAGTGGTGAGTAGACAATCAAGGCAAATATAACTCATGTTGATTGGTTACCTCATTTTGACTATGATTTGAAATAGTGAAGGGTTTCAAGTATCCACTTTATCTTGGGTGTCCATACTTCTTCATGGTATATAGGTGTGCATTGGATTTTCATGTGTTGTGGAGTCAAAATAGCTTAGATATCAAAATGGTATCTATCCTATTCAAAACTAGTGGTAAAGGATTACAGAGAATGACAAGGTGAGATGGAGATAACTAATATAAAGAATCAACAATGCATCTTTCTAAATATACAAGGAATGATGAGGGAGAGGTGGAGATGGAAAAAGAAATGTTGAATACAGTATGTTGAATTCAGAGCTGCTCAGGATTGTGGGGAAAGATGAAGGGAGAGCCTGGGCAGTGAGTAACAACTAAAGAAGATTTAAGGGGGAAAGCAGCAGTTTAGAATTAAGGGGAATGATGAGTGAGGGTGGGGTAGAGAAAACTAATGTAAAGAATGGGCAATATATCTTCGTGGATGCAATGAGGATGAGAAAAAGTAACAGTGAAAGAAAACAGTGTTATGTCTCTATAAATGTAAGAAATGGTGAGGAAGAGGGAGAGAAAGAAAAGGACATGTAAAAAATATTAAAAATATGTAGTTGTTAGAAATGTAAGAAAAGATGAAGAAAGGCCTTGGACAGCAAGCAACAAGTGAGACATAATTGCATGAAGGTACCCAAGGAAAAGGGGAGACATCCACTGTATTTGTAATGCCACTGTCACTTCATATGAGGTGGTGCTAAGGCAACTCTATGGATGCAAAGCCCAAGAATATTGTAGTTGAAGGAGGTGAGCAGCACAAGGCCTACTTGAAAGGGGCAGAGAAAAAGCAAGCTTTGATAAGATGGGGTGGGCAGGGCAGCAACACAGTTATGATGAACTAAAGGGGACAATGCAAGGGAAGATGTTGGCTACTAGTGATATAGGTGGTGATAAAGTGAGGGTGGGAAATTGTTGAAGCCCACAATGTTGCATAATGCCTGATCATCTTGTATGGTCTGCAGATATTTCTGAATCCCTCATTTGGTGGCACTAAATATTCTGACTGAATACCACAATATCACAAAAAATACAAAATTGTAAGAGACTGAGTTTTCTCATAGCATGTGAGAAGAGTCAGTCATGACTGGTTGCTTATGTCATGAGCTATTATGACATATAAGACTTCATACACTGGAATCATATTGTAATATAAAAACCAGTGAGTTCTGATAATATAATACATTGCATGCTGACAAATGATATGAAGGGCAAATAGTGGACACACCTATTACTGGACTATACTGCACCATAGACCTTTTACATACATATATCTTTGATGAGTTCTTCTCCTTCATCTGTGAAGATAGCATCATCTTCACCCCTCAGTCTCTTCCAACTCTAAATTTGCAAGTGTATCTTCCTTAAACTCTTCATCTATCCTGTCATCTGTTCTAATTCCAATGTTCTACTCAAGCTCATCCTCCAAGTTCTCAGATTGAAAGCCATTGCCAATATCATTATCATCCAGTGGTGGGTTGTCCCTCATACTACAAGAATTCATTCCACTTATGGGTGACCTTATGATCAATTCCTTCTGCTTTGAAATACATGAACATGTTCCTATCAAGGAAACTAGAGCAATATTAGCATATGCAATGCATGCAAAACTCAACCTACATGTAAATATAGTAGAAACCCCAATTATTGTGCAATTTGATTATCTCTGGTTTGTCCTGTCACATAAATGGTGGTCCCAATAATTTGTCTGTGATATCATATCCAAATGCAGGGATGAGATGGACCCTGCAGACGATAGATTCTGGGTCTATGAAACTAAACATATCAACTAGGTTTTCTTTATTGAAGAACTGAAGCCAAGATAATTGTTTAGTATTCCCACCAGTCTTGAAGTGGGAATCATCTTGAAACCAACAGGTAAACGAGATGTCCATCTGTTTTGGCTTAAAATATAGAGATGCTACATCATTGCAGTGTTGTATTATAACATGGAAGATAAGACAGACCTGAGCATACTAGTATGAATGTGAGCACTTGTCTTCTTGTGTCAATAGCATGATGTTAGCTTTGGATTGGGGGCTGATTGAGTCTTGTTCATGCTGAAGGTTATAGGTTGCATAATTGATGTTGGATATTACAGTGTGCCTGGTATGTTGCATATGGCTCATATCTGATTGTATAAAAATATATGTACATGTATACATATATAAATAAGATCAAGTATGTATATGGGCAAGGGATTGATGGAACTCTGTTCCATTGATCACCATCTTGTCCAGGTTCATTATTAGTCTGAGCTTCAGTCTCCACCAGTAATGTGAAAGTGATTTATAGAAGATGTAAAGGACACTTGTGCTAAGAGAAGAATACATCCCATCAATGAGATGAATGGAAATCTTTTGAAAGAGCACCATACTTTGTGTTGCTGATGTGGAGCTAGATTCAGAGAACCAATTGCAAGGACACCTGGAGCGATTGAAGATCTCAAAGGTATACATACCCATGAGATTCAGTGTATGAACCAGGTTGGAGGAGGGGGGGTACTTAAATGAATACTGGAGAAGACAAGGTTGTCTAAGCACTAATTTTGATTACAAGGACTTTGTTGTATCCAAGATAAGGACATGGGCTGATGGAGAAAAAGGGGCTGACCTTGATAAACTGCAGACATTAATTAAGGATAATATACTCCCTGGTATTCAACTCCAGGGCAACATCAATATCCAGTGATTTATAGACACAGATATATACTGTACACTTCCAAGGAGTCAAAGCTGGTCAAAAGGATACAGGGAAGGGGTAATACATTGAGTGCTCATCATCTGGTTGCCAAGTTGCCAAAGGTTTTCTAGAACAACGATTGGCTTGAGGGGCAATCCCAGAAGTTTCAGGACCAGATATCTGCTGAAAACTTTATAGAATACAACATTCTAGGTTGGCATTGCATATATATATGAAAGATGTACATACCTTGTCTATTCAATAACCTGGGCTAGTAAGAAGAGTATGATTCTGCAGGAAAACCTAAGAGACACTGGTATACCAGGGGCAGTGAGGAGAAAGTAGCTGCAGTAAACAGTAAACAGTGGATGGTTTGGAGATGTAGCAAAGAGTAATGAATATGGTTGCAGATAGAGACAACCAAGAATGTGGTAGGTAAGCAGGGAAAGTGTGTTCAGTAAACTGTGGACAGTCCAAAGAAGACACATGACAATGGGGAATAAGGAGAACATAGTGATGATTGGAAGTAACTACTCTGATTGGGTGGCAACGAATGAAAAACTCCACAAACTTCTGAAGGACACTATCCATAGGTACATCATGAGCAGTTTCTGAAGGACACTATCCATAGGTACATCATGAGCAGTGAGAAGGGAAAAGGGATGACCAGGATGGAGGAGGTCAGGGAGACACTGCCCATGGTATACCACAAGAAGTGAAGAGATTCTATAGATAAGTGAGGGGGAGACTACCCATGGTACATCATAGGCAGTTGGAAGGAGAGTGTGTCCATAGTTTACTGCAAATAGTGAGAAAAAAGACTCCCAGTTGTCAGATGAGCATATGGAAGATGTTGGTGAGATTGAGAGCCTCACTGATAGGAGAGACTGATGGGTATATCATCCAATGGTCAATATTGGAAGTGCCTTCTCTCAGCTGCCCACAGTTTACTGTGGATAGTCTGCCCTTCTCATTGCCTGTGATGTACCATGAATAGTATTCCCTGAATGTTTGTTGAGCCATTTCCAGGCTGTGTTCATGGTCCCATTATTGGTGATGATGATGATTGTTCTTCCCTACTCACCAGTGTTGAACACAAGGCAGTATACCCATTAGTCTCCCCTATCAGTGAGGCTCTTCATCTTATCGATGTCTTCCATATGCTCACCTGGCATTTGGGAGTCTTTCTACTCACTGTCTATGGTTTACTTTGGACACTCTCCCCTCCTCACTGCCTATGGTAGACCTATAGGCAATGTCCTCTGGACATTCATGGAGTTTTTCATTTGTCACCACCCAACTGGAGCAATTACTCCTGATCATTGCATTCAGTATCATATACACTCTTAACTAAATTCCACACATATTCCTGAAAGGTAATAAGTGCATGATTAAGATATTCCACAAGATGCTTCAAATGGTTTGCATCATTTTTCTTGCCCTCCAGGCTTTATCTTCTTTTCTTTCTGGATGCTTTTTGTGTTCTTGATGTCGGTGAGGATGCTCTCTACATGAAACCTCATTTATCAAGCAGGCGATTCATCATGGCTTCGATACTTCTCATGAATTTTGCTGGCAGTCCACTGGCCCATGTGCTTCCTTGATGTTCTCCATCTTTTGATCATTCTGGTTCTTCAGTATCAGCATCACCAATGATGTCATCATCCTGTCGAACAGATTACTATGTCCATTCAATTCAAATGGTAGAATTACCATCAATTTGATAATCAATGTCACTCTGTTCAACACGCTCTCCTGTTCATCAACTTCTTCTTAGGTGATGCTGTTATGGTTTTGGTGGATGACTGTTACTCTTCCTTTCATCAGATCTCATGCACTTTCTGAATGTCTGATGGTGCCACAGGGGAGGTTGGTTGGCTTCTCTGGTATGGTTGCCATCAAACTGTACATCTGGACACCTGCCATTAACACTTACCTATATGTTTTGCAGATTACATTTGCACTGCTGTCTCATTGTGGAAATTTCAATTTCTTTTTGCACCTGCCTCTGGAGTTCAAGATTCCATTTTTGCCATGATATTGATGGACCACTCACTCTTATTCTTTTCTTCTCTTCCACCATTTTGTGGTGCCCAATTTCCCATTCTTTTCTCATTGCTGTAATTACTTCCTGCTGGCCCTACAAATAATCAGCACTCCCTATTGTTCAGACAAATTCAGTATACCCTTATCTTGCTTTGCACCGTCATGCTACTATTCTCAGTCCACTCCCTGACATTGCACTGGAAGGTTCCAAACACCTTCTCCTGTTCTGCATAGGCTTTCTGCAGACGACTATTTGTGGTCTATATGAACTGTAAGTACAGATAAGTACACCACTTTCAAGGTCTTACTGCAAGCTCTTGGCTCATCCTCATAGCCTGCCAATTGACTTCTTGAATGTGAATGCTGGATGGTATCCATTCCTGGTGCAGGGTTAAAGTGTGTAGGAGCCAAGTCAAAACCCTCACTACTTCAGGGCCTGGCTTGCCCTTTGGTGGCTTATATCTGGCCCTAGGTTGACTGTCAGAATCATCTTCTTAGAGATGATGGCATGAGCTTTTCCCTCCACTTCATTGA
Source organism: Xerocomellus dryophilus (assembly GCA_038089495.1). Taxonomy (NCBI): domain Eukaryota; kingdom Fungi; phylum Basidiomycota; class Agaricomycetes; order Boletales; family Boletaceae; genus Xerocomellus; species Xerocomellus dryophilus. The sequence goes on from JBBPKY010000026.1 coordinate 66,412, forward strand.
TCAGCTGTCCATTGAATTGGATTGTCATCAATGACCATAGGCCCAGACCAGGGGTTGAGTGTTAAGTTCTCATATTGACTGAGGTTGTCATCAATGTCCATAGTCTGTGACCAGGGGTTTAGCATCAGGCCCTCCCTGGAGTTCATCTCTGGGGAGATTTGGAACATCTTGAGACCAAGGGACTCGGAATTGTGGGAATTCATTTCGGAGTGAAAACACAAGGTTGCTTGTTTTTCTATATCATCTACTGAACTCTTTTCAGATATTACTTTTGTGGGCAATTATCTGTTATCTTATGATTTCAATGTGATGTCCATGTCCTTTTGTTTCCATTGATGCTCACTGTCGCATGACAATATGTCCTAGACAACTAATTTATCCCCCAGGACTAGCACTCATGGCATGCTTATTGTATTGGAGGTGCCACAAAAATACACCCAAATTTTATTAAAAGGTGGAGGTAGCAATACAGCAGTTACATTTTTTCCTAACAATACCTGACAAAATACACATGATGCCTTTTTCCATCCAAAGTTCCCCTTTACAGTACCAGCTGGCTGGATGACTGAAGAAGAAACAAGACAATGCTATAAATTGTCTTCCAATAAGCAAGCAAGGAAACCTGCTCACAAGTGGAAGTAAGTAACTTGTCCACAATGATGAGAAGTTCGGCAGCTAACCAATCACCAGGCAATCAAGATATAAAGATATGAGACCTACACTGCCTCAAGGGAGTACTGTCAGTAGTACAACAGCATACATTCTGTGACCCTGTTAGTGTAGCCATGTGGATAACCTGCAAGGGTGATGCTCATAAGACTTTGTGCTTTGGCACAGGCCTTGGATACTTGGTTTTCTGGTGCCAGACTGTAAAAGCCAAAATAGTAAGAAATGGTGGTAATGTTACATAAGGAGACTAATGACACTACCATAGATGATATTTGAAGAAGTGGTCATGAAACAAGTGGTCCCACTCCTTCCAGGATGGGCATGTAACTGGCAACTGGCACATGTTGACCTGCATGGAAAAAGATTCATGCAAAGTCAGACAAGTATATCCAAATAAGTGGAATTCCACACTATCTTTGAATGGAATCTCCCACTGTAATAGAGGATAGATGACCAATAGTATCATCTACATATTCTCCAAGTTTTATAATATTTCTCCCTACCATAGTTATTACTATATACATATATTGAATCCAAGTGTCTATATTTAGTCCCTTTCCCATGGTCCGATTGCTTAGCTAATGGAGGTCCACATGACCAATAGTATAAGCTATCTTTACCTATTTTCCTCAGACTGCCACCTATGAGCCTGGGAAAGGGATGAGATTATGGAGGAGGTGATTTGGAAAGTGCTGTAGTGGATGGGGAAATCATTCCAGTCCACGCTTGAATTTGGGGATGAAATGAGGGGGAATACAGATTTGTAAGGAAAGGATAGATTTTGAACCAGGCAGAATTTTCCTGGTGTTCCTGGCTTGGAAACCAAGGATAGCGGAGTGGACTAAAAGGGTCCAATTATGGATTTGAGTAGTTCATGATTAAATGGGCCAATATACTGTATTGCCCCTTAAATAATTCCTTGTTTGTTATGTTATCGAATATGCTTTTGTACTCCTTGATGGAGTGGCTATTACAGGGGTAGTATGAAAGAGATAGATTGGACAAGCCAGCATGAAAACCATATTGCAGGCAATCAGGAATCAAGGAATGTTTACTGAGAAGATTGGTGTCTGTGAGGGATTGCTCCCATGCCTCAGAAATATATGGCATGAGGGTCTTAGCTCTTCTGAGCTTTAGGACATGCCTGAGTGCCATGATTGGAGTCTCCATACCCACAAGTGACTCATATAGGGCAGAGGTATGTGCTGAGTGGCACCCAAACAGACATTGCCAGCTTGTGCATATGACAGCATCCTTGAAGTTGATGAGACAATCTTCAGAGTTGTGACAGCATCTTGCTGGTGTTCTATTCCACAACTCCTTTGCTTGAGACATGGAGAGAATCAAAGAGAAGCAAGCAATAAATCCAATTGTAAGCACACATATCAAAGAGGATATGATTGCAATGATAGAAGGAAAGGAGATGAAGTCTGGTAGCAAGGAGATAAATTGTAACAATTTTGAATGCAATGTTGTCCATGAGTGCTTTATTGATGATGGAGATGTCATATCTGTTATCCACCTTCATCTTGTCATGCCACTCATAAGAAATCCTGGCTGCATAGGCCAACACTATCTTATTATCTAGCATAGTCTTACAGATTGGGTGTGTTTCAATGTTCCAGAAGAAAATAAATAATGAATCCGAGTTCACGGCAGGCCATTTAGCTTTTTTCATGTAGGTGAGGAAGTTGTTCTTGGCTTGTAAAAAGCTCTCAGAAGAGATATCCTGGTCTGCCACCATATTGCAGAATGCTCTGACAGATCCTACCAAGTTGACAGTCAGTATGTCATCAATCCTGGAAATTCCAAAGGTATCATCTGCATGTGATTTGCTGTTGTTGCTTGCAGCATCTGCACATCCTTCAGGAGAAAACACTGAAAGTAGTCAGCTTTTGTAATGCATATTAAGACAGACACAGGATTAAGATGTTTACCACTAAGGTTCCTGGTTCAAAGGTGTTTATCTTGGGTTTTTTCTGATCAATTTCTTGGTGCTCCTGTTCAGCTTTTTCATCTGCTAGCCTCTTTGCCTCACTCTCCAAGCACCTGTGCTCCTGTTTGGCTTCCTTTGCAATGAGCACTACAGCTTCCTGAACTTCATCCCAAGTGCAAGCTTACCTAGTGTGATTTTCTTTCCATGCCTTGAGTAGCTATTGGACCACTTGCTGGTCATTTTCTACATAGCTGACTTTTAGACCATACCAGATGACAGTAAATTCATCACTGGCATAGTCAGGGAGTTGTTCAAGCTTTGGGTCAGCCATAATAATAGGGAGGATAACAGTAGAAAGAGTAAAGAAAATGAGTGTGGATTAAGAATCTGTGTATATTTGAGAATGCAGAGTCTTTTAGCTTGAAAAACTAATGACAGGTTATGTTTTCAATACTGATGAGCATAGTAGGAAGTGGCACAAAAAGAAGGGGTGGGGTGGGACTTCCCACTGCTCAGCCAAAAACAGAGCTCTGTTGCTTCACTCCTACTTTATTATGAGACAGAGTCAACCACTTGAAGCCAGTAACTCCACCAGGACTCTCTAAGGTAATGGAACCTGAGCTTGGATAACCAGGTGGTAAAGCATATGCCAATGTGTGTGCTTTGGAATTTAATGAAGAGTGAGTAAAATTTCATAGATTAAATTTGAGCTTCAACCAATGTTCATTTCTCAAATTTTTCTGTCCACTAATCCAAGACATCATTTGATGACATTTGGTCCCATCTCCCTGGTGACCATAAACTGAGTAAATGGCAGTTTCCAGGACCTTCTGCTTTCCCCACTTGGCAATCTATCTCTCAGTATGGTCAATACCACCAAAATTCATCATATATCTATGGCAAAGTGGTGAAGACTCCAGTCTTGAGCAGCTAGCTGCAGAATCCACAAAATGTGATGAAGACATTGAATGACCATGACAGAGACAAGTCATTATATATAATACCTTTGCAGACAGAGATGAATGGAAACTTGTCAAATTCTTATGCAAGAACTTGAGTTGAGGGCAGATTGCTCAATTCCAGATGCTGGAATGTGGCACAGTAGCACTGTTGATGTGTTTCAGCAATTACTTTATAAAATTTCTTCATATTTTTGACATCATGCCTTTACAGATAACTATGGTATGAAATGGTACAGGACATCATATTGTGATGTTCTATCATATTTCTAGGACAGGAAATCCAATGTGTGGTACACAATAATATATTGTGTAGGAAATCTGGAATCCACCACTTTCTTTCCCTTGCCCCCTATGTGTTATTTTCATTTATATCGGTTTCCATATTTACTTGGCAGTCCTCAAATTTTAATTGGAGATGGGCAATCATCCAATCCAAAGGTCCATCAACTCAGAATTAGTATATAATATATGTGCTTTCACCTTACAATAGAGTACAATACAAACTTTTAAAAAGCAATCCAATTATTGTTCCTATGTACAATATATTTTGAAAAGGTGCCAGAGAGGGGCCCCATGGTATGCTAGGAACCATTCAGGTAGAATATATATATAGGCAAGAAAATGAGTGTTGTGAAGCAAACAAGCTGTTTGCCAAGATTTCATTATCAATAATGATTGAATAAGGAGATTTGATGAAATTAGTGCCACTTTTGGAGTGCTTATATAATTGAAGAAGTGGATCATTGATTGTGTTGTCATGTGGTAATGCCATAGCTATCTCATTGAGATGTCACATGTCATGGGTCAAAATCTTGTTTACAAGTTAGAACAAATAGCATAATTTGGAGTTGAAATCATCACACATTTGATGTAGACATATATATGTTTGATAGTCTAGATTGCAGGTTGGATAGTCACACAGAGGTTACAACCAGAATATTATAGTATGGCATGGCATCAGGGGGAGAATAGAGATGGAAATTTAAATGAAGGTTGGCATAGTTCCAGAACCTAGTTTGTCTTCAATGATATTGTGTCTCTTCGTGAGTAACTCCATCAAGACAATCCTTGTATGCTCGATTTCTTTGAAGTATGTCTCACATAACAAAAAGCCAGCAAAACTAAGCCATAGTAGTGCAACTTTGATGGGACCCATGATTCATTAGAGCTCAGGAGCTCCATACACTGGCACAATGGAGTAACATACATGATGAGCCACTTACACTATAAAATGGTGTTAAATTGAGATGGGAAGGAGGAAAGAATACATGTCTTGTTATATAAAAAAAGAGTCATGGAAGAAAGTGGTGCATTATTTATGATACATTAGCAAATGAGGGATCATGAATGGACCAACCATAAAACAGAAGAGCTTGTAAAAGAGTTGGATGGTGACAAATATAACACTCAAAGGTGTCTGATCTCCATCATCCAATGGCTTGGATTGGGGATAGAGGAACACCTGCAGCTTCCAGGGATATTGTGCCACCAGCTCACAAGGAAATAACCCCAATCAAGCAAGGAAAGACACTATGTAATCTAGATAAGAACCAAGAGGGAAGAGAAATAGACCCATCAGGCCACAACCATAACTGAGGAAACAATAGAAACAAGTCACAAGACACCAAATACTTGTGGAAAATCATGTAGTGAGTCAGAGGAAAAAAAACAAGGGGAATACTATGACTTACAAAGCAGGGAGCAATACTTTCTGGACTGCTTAGTCATCAAACATACCTTTTGTTGCCAAGTAATTCTAGTACACTATTGCTACACTTTCTCACCACACATTGACTACACATTTACTACACTTTTTGACCGCATTTTTACTACCATTTTGCTACACTTTTTTATGGCATTTTCATTACAGTTTTGCTACACTTTTTGACCCCATTTGTACTACATTTTACTATACTTTCTGACTGCATCTTTACTACACTTTGGCTACACTTTCTAACCATAGTTTTTACTACACCTTTATTACACTTTTTGACCGCATTTTTAGTACATTTTTAGTACACTTTTTAGTAGATCTTTGCTATCCCTTAACCACACCTGTTTACAAGCCACTAATGCATGTTTAACCTGCACTGATACTTTGAATTTTAAAGCTTGTTTACATGAGACTAATTGGTCTAGTTAGCCACTGGGAAGCATCTTTCCTTGTCAGCCATCCATTTCAAACTCCGCCTAGTGGGCCACAGAAGCTGTACTTCAATCCCTTTTCAGTCAGTTCTCTTCCTGCCCCACCAGGTGCACAGTTTGAGCCCTCTGTATGTACAATTCACTCATAGATTTCTCTTCCTATTCCACCAGGTCCTGTATTTTGCATTAATATCAGTCACTTTGTTCCCCATCACTTCCCTCATGTCTCAGCATGCATCCTCCTCTAGCCAAACCATCTCTTCTCAGTTGCTTGACAGGTGAGATTAAGGATTTGCCATCTCAGCAGGATTTGCCACCTCAGCAGTCCAGGCAGCAATTGGGGTTGTCAAGCAGTTCAGAAAGGGAGGCATGTCCAAAGCAGAAGCCATTCTTGAGATCCAGACAGCCCTCACTTCTGGACAGACTGAACCTGTTACGCGGGGCGTACCAATCGAAGTCGAGCACAAGGTCAAGTGTCTCGACGGAGGTACTCACGGAGAGACGCAACGTCGTCGAGCACTACTAGGGTTCTTGGATCTAGGTCTCAGGCAAATGGCGTGAGGATTCGAGAAGATACGCTTGTATTGTGTAGATCGAGAATAAGGAGTAGTTACATGGCAGCAACAACTATATACCAAAGGACGTGTAAGCGTGGAACATCACCGAAGGTGATGGAAACGACGCGTAAGCATGGAACTCTCTGGAATGTCATAGAAAGTGATGAGTAATGGGGATTACGTAGCTAGTGCGAGAGAACTAGCTAGAGGAGGGAACGCTGTCCAAGAGTAAAGAAAGAAAAGAAGATACCTCTCCCGGTGGGACTAGAAGGAGAACGGTGTGAGGTCTTTACAAGAGAATAAGAGAGACGCTACTGCCATCAAAGAGATGGAGACAGTGAATCCATCTAAGGGAGAACATGCCGGGTCCAGCGGAGACACGACGACGGAAAGAGAAAAGGAACAAACGCGTATAGAGAAGTAAAACTGTAACAGAACCCTCCAAAGAGGACCTTGTCAGGGCACTCTCATCCTACATTACCATCTTTGATGATGTTCAGTAGTCTGGTGAACAGAGTTAGCCCAGAGGTGCAGCAGTGGCCAGCCCAGTCTCAAGAGCCCCTATCTCAAGAACCCCTAAACATGCCACATTCACCTCGACCACTTCTGACTTGGATTCAGCAACAACTGAGCTCAATATTGACTTCATCCCTAATCCAACCAATGCCCAGGACAGCAGGAGAGAGTATTTAATCAACTCAGAGTCAAAAGGCATGCAAGAGGGGTTAAAGAAGCAGCACAGGACAGCTGTCAATGAGAATCTCTTCCCATGGAAAGGAACCTCAGTAGTCCTTCAAGCTGGGCTTGAACCAGAGGTGTAGCAGTGCCTCAACCTCCTTGATGACTGGACAGCAGATCCCATCTTTGTTATCAGAAAGATCTGTCTTGCACCAGGATGTCCAGACATCCCTCCTAATCAGTGGCTCAACATTGTCAAGGGATATGCAGTCAACCTTGTCCTTGGAGCTTATTATTCCTCTGATGTTGAGGCCAAGCAGTTCCAAGACCTTGGTGATCTCTTCCAGGTCTCCATTTGAGTTCCAAATCAATCCAAAGCAATCACCAGCCATGGAGATTGGATTATTGTGTTCGGAAAGACTGTTCAAGTGATCTCTTTTGTCCTGCCAGGACAACACTTTGAATATGTGGCCTACAAAGCATACATACATGTCAGGACTCTTTGCTTCCATTACCCCATCATTCCACTCTTGAGTCATTGACTTGCATAAAGCCATTAGACTGTGAGCAGCCAATCAAAAACACCTTTGCCTTGCTGAGTTTGCCAGAGTTGATGACCTCAGGACCATTTATCTCTCCATATTTGGCATGGGTCCATACCTATAACCAAGTGATAAACTCACCATATTGTGCTGTACAGGAGAGCACTATGGAGGATGAACTAAATGCCATTGCAAAATTTGGAACCTATCAGCTCGTCAAGCTACCCCCAGGCTGAGAAGCCATAGATACAAAATGGGTATATTGAATCAAATGTGACCTGTTAGGCAATATCACCTGCTATAAAGCCAGCCTTGTTGCATGCAGATTCACTCAGATGCCTGGCATCAACTTCAATGAGATAATTACTCCTGTGGCAAAGATTGAATCAATCTGCCTGCTCTGCACAATTGCTGAAAAATACAATTGGGAAATTCATGTAGTGGACATTGATTTAGCTTTTCTCAACAGCAAGATCCCTGATCACCAATCTGCCTATGCCAAACAATCCACTGGCTACAAAGCCAGTGGCCATGAACATATCATCTGGCTACTACTCAAAGCCTTATATGTATAGCCTCAACCAGTCTGGACATCTGTGGTACCAAAAACTCAATGCATTCCAATGAAGCTAGACTTTACTGTCTGTCATGCTAATTCCTGTGTGTTCATACAGCATCATGAACTAGTCATCTGCATTGTAACATCTCATGTCAATGACCTTGGACTTTATTGCTCCTCAAAAGCTGAAGTTGAAAATCTCAAGAATGAGATTCAGTGGTTCATTTCCCTCAAGGATCAGGGGAATATCACCCATATTCTAGGCATCAACGTTATTTGTGATTGATGTGCCTATGCCATCTCACTCTCATATCAATGCTATATTGACTCTATGCTAAAAAACTATGGATTTCAGCAATCCTTGAACCCTACCTCAATGCCCACATAGCCAGGCACATGCTGGTCAATTACTGACTGTGCCTCATCCTGAGCTGAGCTAGAATCCATGTGAAAATTCCCATACCAGAATGCAGTTAGTGCACTGAACCATTGTGCCATCATGGTGTGCCCCAGCATCTCTCTTGCTGTTCAGTGTGTAGTGCAATTCTCAGTAAATCCAGGCCTCAACCATTGGGTTGCTATCAAATGAATATTCTGCTACCTCAAGGGAACTCACGACCTCATGCTTATGCTTAGCAGCAAATCATTTGATGATCTCATACATCTGCTGGCCTACTGTGACTGACATTGTTGTGGTATACCTTGCCATCAACTTGTCAAGTCTGGATCCTCCGGGCTCAAGTCCGATGGAGGTCCAAGAGGGAAGAGGGGAGTTAGTTCGGAGGTGGACCGGAGGTCCGATGGAGGAATGGAAGGGAGAGGAACTTATTAAGGACTTGGCACAGGACTTATGTGTCATGCCCTTGCTGAGGTCATGTCCTTGATTTCAGAAGGATGGAGATGAGATGAGACAGAGATGACAGAGGTTACGAAGGGGACTTCAAGTGGAAGGAGGGGAGACTTAGTCGATATACGAACTGAGGTCCTAGGTAGTGTACAGGGAGTTTATATACTACAAGTCTGGATTGGAGATCGGACTAGGAAATGAAGAAGACATATGGAAAGATACTGAGAGCATAAGTAAAGGTACGCGGAGGCATGTGGAAAGGAATGGAGAATGGAGAGAACAATAGGAAACAGAATTGTGGCTAAGGAGAGCATGTGGAGTAACGTAGGTAGAATGTAAGGGTTGGAGAGAGGAATGAAGGGTTGTAGGGATAAAAGGGGATAATACTAAGTAGGAGTGAAGGCTATGTAGGAGCTCCAATAGGGAGTAGGCATAGCTCTGAGGTCAAGTCCTGGGTGTGGCAGAAGTCCGAATTGGAGTTGGCAAAGAGGGTATCAGAGAGGGTCGGGAGTGCATTAGGAATGGTCTTCGGCCATGAGCACAAAAGCACAAAGGTTCTCTATGGCATTGACAAGTTTTGGTCCAATTTGAAGCCTAGCGACATGGTCGGCCAACCCATCATTACCAGGCAGGTCAAGGACGGCAAGTTCACGGATAAAGTTTGGGCAACGGACCAAATGGTGCATTCCAGCTTTTCAAGCAGTGACACATTACTGACATGCTTCTAGATCACAGAGGCCTGGGCAGGACACCAAAAGATCCTGGATCAATTCCCAGATGCCACCATAATCTTCAACACCAAAGACAGTCAGTCCACCCAGTTCATCGCTGCCATGAGCCACGAGTCTCGCTACAAGAGCTTGATCGTCCAATTTTACACCTGGGGCCCCAATAACATTGAAGAGCTTAACGCTCAAGTCAATGCAATGAACCCCAATCCAAACTGGAAGAATAATGTCAGATTGGTTCTGGTTGTCCAATGTCCTCCACTTACGATGAAGCTGGCTGCTGATGGCGGACAAGGTGAGGCTCTAGTGCAATATTGCCTTTTGATACTAATGCCTTTGACCAATAACTTATAAGGCCCTATATTTAACGGTGCGCATGTGGCTAGACTCATTCTTGACGTCTGGTCTTAATATCACCAGCGTAATGCTCATCATAGGTAGGATCGGTGTGAGATATGACGTTGTGACTGGAACTGTGGCTGGCGAACAAGGCAGAGACATCAGGAACAAAGAAATACTCATCACCTATTGCAACAATCGCATCCTCATTGACCTGTATGACTACGTCTGAGAGAACTATACACTCATTCCGATTATGGGGATCATCTGGGAGAGCGACCTACAGCAGAAGGGAAAATTCTATAAGTGGGGACACATTGACAGATCACCTATCGAATGGGGGGAAAACACTGATATCTTCAAGGCTCATTCTATGCCCAAGTATGCTCACCGGAATTTCCATTTCGATTACATCATGGCGGACCTGATTGCTCGAACCTTGGAGGTTTAAAGTGTGGGGAGAGGTTCATCACAATCTGCGTGCTGTTATTGAGTGAGCCCTTGGCAGGTGAGTATCTGACTTTTTAGATTGAGCATTTGTAACTCCACATTGATAGCTGAGCAGATGTTTCATGGCTTTTGACAGGACGTGCTGGAAATCTACTTCATATATGCTTCCCTCTTCCGTCATTTGCTTTCATGCTTCTCCTTTGTATTGCCTTCACATTGACCCATGTGCACTTACACACTTTCCATGTTAGCATTCTGCTTCCAACAATTTTGTCATGAAAACCAGTTTTTGCTGAAATCTAATAGGGACCATGGTCCCTTTACCCCTTTTATGCTAGTAGACAGCTATGCTGTCATTGCAGTATTATGAAGTAGCAAAAAAGCTGTGTGCTCGAGAACCCATATCTTAATGTGATGAGAGTGTGCAAAACAGCAGCAGCTCGCTGTGAATCCACCAAGTCTGCACTAACATTGAGCCTGAATCACCTGACAGGGGCAGACCACCACACAGCTACCACACTGTTGAGAGATTGTGTGTTTCATTATCATCCATATGTACAGTAGAGCATTTAAGTGTGAAGGCATGCTGTGATCCAGTACATGAGGCGATTGCAAGACATGTGTAATTATTCTCGCCCACTGGAATTTGGCAATAATCCCAATCTCACAAGAGTCACTGCAACCTCTATAAATTCATAACAAAGTTCAATTGTTCAACAGAGCTTTGCCTGTTATCGGATGCCCAAGGAAGGCCTTTAAAGAATGTTGCAAGGTCAACCCAATCATCTTACTGTCACCATTGCCTCAGGCAACTGGTCACGTGATGAATGTTTTGAAACCTCTTGAAGGCATCAGCTGTCAAGGCACTCAGAGCCGATGCAGGGCAATTGTGTCTTCGCTTGGGATGTCAAAAGCTACTCATTGATGCCAGTCATGATCGACACATGCTGTGGGGTACAGCACCTCTACAGCATTTTGGCCCTTACATTCGATGCAAATCATGAATTACCTAATTAGGCAGTGAGATCCAGATCTGATGGTGATGCTTATCACGGGAAGCTGTTTCTATCTGAGGCATTGCGCTATCAGAGGCTCTACACAGCTCTCCCAGCTTCCATACCTGCTGCATGCTGAACTTCTATATGTCAGAATGTTCCACACTTTGGAGTGATTATTGCCCATAAGCTCAGGGTTCGTCCTGATTTAGAACGAGCACATGGCGCCTTGCTGGCAGCTGCTGATGGCAAGACGACAAATCACAATAGCCCAGGCACTTGCAGTCTTTTCGCATTGTCACAATCGGCCAATATTAAGTCCGTTCTTGTAATCAGAGCAGCACTCTCCAGTATGCAATTGAGTTGAATTCAATCAATGCCAACAGCATTTCATGGAAAGACATTCCGCAGTGCAGCACATCTGATATTCATGTAGGCTCCAGATCCATTTAGGATCACACAGGCACAGGCACAACTCCCCTCAAACTGCCCCTTTCCCAAATGCTCCTTCAACAATGCTTGCGTCATTCCTTTGCATCTTTCACAACTTTCTCCAGTGGCTGCTCAACTGGTGGGCCTGGGAATCCGAAAATGTTCGTTGGTTTTACACTTATTTTCCAGTGGTAAGTTGCGTTTCCAGTTCTCTAGACTTTTACTAAGTGTGTAGGTTGAGCTCATTGCAAATGCTGCTGTGCTGAGGTGCGATGATATCTCTCTTCCACTTCAACAGTCCAGTATATTCATTGTAGCAATGGTGGATATTCCTAGGTCTCGTGCACGTTCACAATCCATACTGCTGAAGTTTAACTCCTTAGTCTACCAGGACAGGATTTTTTTTAGTGGTATGCACATAAAAGATTCCATTGATAAACAGTCTGATTTCTGGAGGTTGGTTTCAGCTCCAGTGCCCTTCTTTGAGTGCTACAGCATGAATGGAAAGTCCAGTACTGTCATGCAAGTTGTCAATTCCCACTTCTCAGCTCTGATTCTCCTTTTTCTACACAGTCAAGGTAATGGCTTTGAAATTCAGATTGAGGGACGGAAGCAGACAATCAGAAAATATGCACTGAAGTGGTTCTTAGGGGCATGGTGTAAGATGAGGAGCGAGACATTGCCTGCAGAGAAAGGAGGAGACGTATGATCATCGCTGCGTCGAGTAGTACATTTTTCACTATATTCTCTATTTTCCAATTGTACCATACAGTTTCCACTGCATCCCATTGCACCAATGATCAAGAGAATGGCCAAATGGCAGCTCTACTGCCCAGCAGGATCTTCTGCTGAAGGAACTACATGCAGGATTTTGCGGCGACAATACTTGCATTCTCGCTTGTGATTGATCAGCAAAATAATTGCCCTGAGCATCTGAACCATTCAATACTCATGGCATCGGCTCAGAAAGGAATGGGATAAATGAATTGGAAGCCTGTCCACAGGATGCATCACATCATCAGGCACTGCCCCATATTCTCTCTTGAAGCAATAGTCAGCTGACAACCAGGAACCTCAAGCCCTTCATGCAGGGGTGTTTCAGTCAATGCAGTAAGGGTCCCCCTGCGATGGATTGGCCGAGTGAGACGTGGCTCTCATCGCCAAGGATGTCCTGCACTGCGACAGTTAAAACAGATAGATTGTAGCCTCATTTGGGACAATTGCAATGCCTAGTGTTGTGTAAGGTGTGCCTAAATAATGCAATCAAAGTGTTTCTATCACAGCACATAACCCTGTCAGGCAGTCTATCCAGAAGGGACGCAAGTATTTCAATCCCATAGGTATCATCAGGCCTTCACTTTTGACATTATGTCTGCATCGCCCTCCCTCTTTTTCCAATTACACCCCCAATTTCCTTCTTCCTTGTATGCCTTGGCTGTCATCCTCACATCATTGAATGTGAAACCCGACCAAGGGAGATGGAGTGAGCTGAGGGCCAAAATTGGGCTGGATAACTTAAAGTGGCTGCTGAAAAAATGATGCATGGTGAGTTTAATGGGAAAGCCAAATTTCGAGTTTGCTTACCATGATAGGCCCAAGCCGGCATATCATCATTGCACTCCTTTGCCTCAGTAGGGGCAAGCAGATGGGCAGATTTTGATGAAGCCGTGGAGCTCATCGATAATGCACAAAGTGGCTCCTGCTTCCAAATCAGGTCAACTGGCTGAGAATGCACATTGCCAGATATGATTGTCTTCAGAGGCCCAGCCGATGGTGACCAGTTTACAATTTGGATATGAGGAAAGTCCATCAAGTTGGATTGGGATGAGCTACAAGAGTTCCTAGAGCTCTGGCAGGGATGGAGGAAGAATAGGATTCCCCCTGGGAGTGTGATCTCACCAAGTTATATGAATATAGGCTGGCGATTTCTCAAGGTAATATGTAGATGTGCCAAGCTCAGATGATAGGGAAGGGATGGGAAGGTCACTGCGCCAGATAGAATTGTGTTAGATTGCTGGTGTTTATTATAGTATACATGATCTTGTTGACCTCTCCACCAATACTTGCTTTTTTTCACCTTGGCTGCTCAAGCCAATCATGAGTGTCATATTCAAGAGACCTTGATCGTTCAACAATACATGGGGTGAATAAATTCACTATCAGTGAGCACTTTGTATCTACAAAAATTTAAGACATCGGCAGAAGCTCATATCCATATCCAGACAGCATCTTACTAATTTGGTCCGAAAGCCACCCAAATTCAGTTACATCGAGCTTCTGTTCGTATCCACCAGACTCTTAGTTGAGCAAGAAAATGCACTAAATACACAAAGCATGCACGTATAGATCCTGAAATTACCAAGTATCATAGTCAGGTCCATCCATGCGCACAATACATGAATCAAAGACAGCCTCGGCAGTAAAGCCCCCTCCATCAAGCTTTTGGTAAATCATTGCCCAATAAATCTTGCGATAACACCATAGAAAAGGGAGCAAGAAATCTCAGTTCATGTTGAGGAGGCACCTAGACGAGAAGCCAGCAAATCCAAGTCGCAGTAGTGCGACTCTGATGGAATTCATAGTGCATGGGAGCTCAGGAGCTCCATACACCAGAAGAGCGGAGTAACCATACATGATGAGCCACTTGGAACACTGTGAAATGCTGTTAAATTGGGATGGGAGGGAGGGAAGAATACATGTCTTGTTATATAAAGAGAGATTGATGGGAGAAAGTGGCGAGGTAACTATGATACATTAGCAAATGGGGGGTCATGAATGGACCCACCATGAAAC